>VMBQ01008301.1:0-10701 GCA_007657795.1 Dreissena rostriformis
CATTACCAACCCTGGGGCGCCCCGCCCACATAGACCACGGCCACGCAAAATTTTGTTATGCGGCGTGGGGATACGCGCCGCCTGCTGCCGCGCCATTTCTAGTTGTCAATTGCTTTTTTCGAGATACAATCGACCCCAATGCATTGACAAATTTGTATTTGTATGCGAACATGTTAATCTGTACAATGTGTTAGAGCTGAAACGATTCTTTCGAAACATCAATCAATCAATTATGAATGTATTGGTTTGATTAACGTTACTAAACACACGCATATTGATTCGTTTATATATGTTTTGCAAAAAAACAAATAGTGCGACACTCTGTTATGCTGTGTATTTTTTTTTAATATAAAATAATCAATAGTATATGGTAATTTTGAAGACAATCCTTCGTTGCACAACATGACAAATCAGTTTCAATGAAAAATTAATCGAATCTTAATAATAAACTTAATGATAATGATAATCAAAATCGAAATTGATCGGGCAGTTCTGGTTTAAAGCTCTTCATTTCAAATTGTTATGTACTAGTCTGCAGTGAATTGTGATAAAACCTGTCGAGCCGTGGCATCGGGGAGTAGAGGCTGGCATGCATGCTATATTTTATAAATGATGTGTAAGTAATGTAGCAATGTCAGATGCCATCTTTGATTTTGCCTCGTTTGATCGTTATACCGTAAAAGTCAATTAAGTACGTGTTTATGTCTCAGCTAAGATGGCATGATATCGTTAGACGTTTTAGGAAATTAATAATTAAAAGGATATCAAAATGAAGGTTATTTTTTTTCCTTCCACATATAATGAACGCATGAAAACAAATAATACGGGCAAATAATCGATGGCCTCTTATTTGTATAACTTTTCTGAAATACATATAGCCATATCTATGCAACTCAAATCTTTTCTGCCCGCGTCATCTATTTTCACAATGCAATATCCTAGACCTCTTAAGCAACATAGACACATCGACGAATGCTATATCACACGTGTATATGTATACCTCAAGAAAAAATATGACAAGAAAGTTATAATTTGTATCGAATTGTACCCTTTTTCTTGTTTTATATATTTTCACCGCAAAATACGAGTTTGCTTTGCTCTAGTTTGTTATGCTTCCTGTTTCCCGTCTCTCGGCCTTAAGGGAACAATTCATATTCCACAGACTGGTTTACCACATATCGCTATTACTTTTTCCAAACACAATTTTAATAATTATAACCCGTCTAAAATGCATTGCATGAAACCCAATTTCTTTCGAATGTGTTTGCTTCGATCTATTCGATATCTTATTGTTATTATTATCCGCATAAATCAATGAATATTGTTTAAAAAATTGATTTGTTCAAAAGGGATATTGCTCTTTTTTTGTGTAATCCTTGGCGTTAGTGTGCATGCCATAGTGCATTCTATGCATGTACTTTTCAATTAGGATTTTTTTTTACTTCATATTGTTGTATGTTCATGTTGTTTCAATGCATTGTGTGTATGTATGCTATCTCCGAAATAAATCTATCTATCTAAAACATTATAGTCGGCATCTTTTTTCTCGCAGTATTGCTATTCCCGCGGTTTTAAGTTTTTAACTGCGTGCGTGTATAAGCTTCACAAATGGTCACGGTTTATTAGTTGGAAAGTGTCTGCGATTATTTCTGTCGGGGCATGTATCTTTTACAAAAGTAGACCAAAACTAGAAGTACACGTGGCAATATACCTGGGGCCGTATTCACCAGGGCATTCTTATGCTTAGGAATATAGATGTGATTAAGACTTTAGAAAATATACGTCAGAATTTGAATATATATAAGCTACCAATTTATGTGTATTTTTAATGTATGAGGTCCTTCCACACCCGAGGCTACATTATAAGTAAGAAATTCCATCCCCTGCCCAACGTGGTCGTGGTGAACACCAACAAAACAAATGGTATTTCTTCCATATTTTTTTTTAGATATAAGGAAAATTAAATAATTTGATGTTTGAAATGGTAAATTACACTCAACTATAAGTAAGGTCAAGTACATTACACTTTTTAGTATATTTCTAATTATGATACTTAAGACTTAGAATTAAGAATTGGTTAGCAAATCGGGTCATGGAACGGTCTATGGCTAACTTAAGAACGTAAATGTACACTGAACATGCAGCATTGACAATATCGAATGTCCGGAAAAAGATGTTTTAATAGAACCATAATTATATCAGCCATTTTGCTCGGATACGCGAATGACGCGATTTCCAATGATGCAAAATAAATTTTAGAAGACCAGTTCAAATATAGGAACAACCTTTGCCCGTAATCAAATTAATCGCTATACTGCATGATTTATTTTCAAATAATTGCATTCAACAGCTACAAAGGACGATTGAATAAAGTGTCAATTGACTTTTGCGGTCATTTTTTCGAGCGACGATTACGCAATGGTACTTATATGGGACTACAGCCGATAGCCAATCGTCGAACTTATCAGAAACGTATCAGCGCACACAGTGATATCTCGAGTTGAGCCAATATTCTATATTACGGGAATTCCAAGCTTAGTAATCAAAGCGCTGTAAGCGCTGAAGGTCTGGGGCTAGATTTAGTTTGCTTGAAACGGAACACAAATAAAGCAAAGTACTTGGGCGTCACACTCGACAATACCCTGTCCTGGAACAGCCATATTGACGCAACATGTTAGAAGGCTTATAACACCACAGCATTTTTAAGAAGAAACCTGAGCACATGCCCACAAGATATCAAGGCCACATGCTACAAGTCCTTGATTCGACCTCAGCTGGAGTATGCAGCATCAGAATGGGACCCGCACACTAGGTCCAACATCGGAAAGCTTGAGAAAGTGCAAAGAAAAGCCGTTCGATTCTGCACAGGCGACTTCAAACAAGCCAGCAGTGTCACAGCCATGATGAAACGGCTTGACTGTGACACACTTGAAGCCCGTCGCCAGCACTCCAAAGCCATCATGATGTGCAGGATAGTAAATAACCTAGTATACATCTAATCCCAGCACGTCCTACTACCAGCTGTTGTTCATACAATTAGCCACGCCAACATGTTCCTTGTACCCTTTGCCAACGTCAATGCCTACAAATACTCCTTCTTTCCCTCTGGCATCCGCATCTGGAACAGCCTACCAGAAGCGGCTATCATGGCACCATCCCTCGACGTCTTTAAGACCAGGATGGACACGCTAAGGCCTTAACTCTGGAGCATCTTGTTTTTATCTTGGTTTTAGCCGTTTTGCACGCGTTTTCCCCTTACGCATTTACATAGTCACAATTGTGCAACAATGCTCCAGTGGAGCCCAGCACACCACCCAGAAGAAGAAGAAGAGGCGTTGGATTCCAACGTCTTATACACTCACGGACTCTAGATGACATCAATAGATGACATCAATATACGCTCCGTGATTCACTCGTTTGTTCGGACCACTTCCAAGACGGTATCGGGACAAACTCTGTCGACAAAAACAAAGTGGCTACTGAGAATTTACGTCAGCGAAAAGTTCTACAACAGCATCAAAGAAATCAGCGTTAATTTTTAAAGCCCCTTCCAGCTGTTATTTCAACAAATACAAATTCTTGTTTTGCAGAAGGATATAGCAATCTACAATAAAGTGTTATTTTGACATTGTCATATACTTTCACATCCCACTTAAACTGTCAACAATTTTGATATCAATTAAGAAATGAAATAAAGTCAAATAAATGCCTTCTATTATTGACAATTATAATGTAACACTCTGAGCTCAAACGGGAGATTGAACCCGGGTCTCCAGAGTGGTAGTCAGACACTCTAACCGTGTCGCTCAAGAGCTAGCCCAACAGCAAGGCTGTTGGAAGTGACCTTATTTCACTACAATACTAGATATTAGAGAATAATCTAATTTATTACAATTTGATTTCTTGTCTTAATCCCCTTACAATTTAGGACAGGTAAAAATGTATTATTTGGTAAAGGGTTACAGCATTTTGCAACAAGAAGAACGTGAAAGTAGCATACTTTTTATATAAATTGTAAGCACAATTTTATTTTCTCTGTACATACATACCTACATAATACATACAAGCATTGCATATAGTAATATGAATGTCATATATAACCGGTAATTTAGCTTTTCATATACAGAATATTTCATGTACAGCTTCTAGAAGGGTATATAAATACAATTGTCTACATGCATTCTTATACAATTCCAATTGTTTAATATTTCAGGATTGTACACAAAAAATGCTTACATACAAACAAAATTAAGTATGTAATTTAGTATGTATATCCAGTCTTCACGCTTACTATAAGCCCGACAGCCCTGGTCTGGTGAAATGCTATTCGAGATACTAGTAATTAATAATTTATATCAGGCTATTGGATTTCTTAGATGTTTAAAAAAAGCATAATAATTCGGGATAGTGGTTTAAATATATTACCGTGAAGACTGTGTATATCATTTATCACTTAAATATTGCACATAAGAAAAGTAACTAGNCCGCGTTGACTTCACGCTAAACAATCCCTGTCAAAATGCAGCGAATAACGATGCTTATTACTCCTATTGAGCTATCAGACACGGTCGAAATCCTGGGTGTTATGAGGAAACATGTACAGATAGGGATGGCGTGCATATGCCTCATCAAGAAAATCACAGAAAAGGCAATGCCAAATCGGATACAAAGACATCTACCAGATATCAAGATCATTTAAAAATCGGAACAAACGAACTGATGACAGAATGCAATGTAGCTATGAACACGTTGTATTTTACAAGCAATGAACAAGAAGGCCTGGATCATGAATACTGTAACACGGATGTCATGAGCGATCAGTACGACAGCGTCCATTTCTCTGAAGTTCCAAATAGCTTGACCTTGAACGAATATAGTCACATAGGATTCGGGAAGCGATATAATCATGATGAAAATGACTACAATGTCGCTTCATCTACCAACGAACAGGCGACACCATACATGAGTGTTTATGACAGACTGAAATAGTGGCCGACATAATTAAACGTCGAATTAGGACAAAAAGGCAAAATGATTGCCGTAAATTTTAAGAAATGCAACCCCGTATTATGTACACTATAGACAATTTTATCAGGATAATGATTATGTGTATATTCTTACTAATGTAGCTATATTGGGATGAACAATATAAAATATGTATGACATTAATTAAGAAACAATTAAAAAAAAAGTAATACTAAAATACCAACATTCATTTTATCGCCTTTTGTTAATAAAAACATGTTTTTGCATATCCATGTTTATATCATTATTCCATTACAATTCATTGTATTGTTTTATTTACTTTCTATTCTATTCCGATGTACAATACGCCAGCTTGTATAGATATAATTATAATCGAATAACAAAATAATGTTTTATTTGTGAAATATACTTAAACGTTTCATGATTTCAACTAAATTTTACCGACCTTTATGTACAATGATATAAGCCATTGGTTACATTTTAATGTTTAATAGTAAATCATATATTGATAAAATTTTAAGATAATATAAAGTATCACATTATTGTATTATATCGGATACAGCAAGCAAATGTACAATGTTTTATGCGATTCATTTAATACGCGCTGGTTATGATTGCATTATGCAAACAATATAATCTAACTGACAACATGTATCTGAATGATTGGAACAAAATACGTTTGAATGTGAAAGCGGAAAATACAATAGCGTTTTAATTTGATTGTGAAATACAAGATACTAACACGTGTTCAACTTTGGGAATTAGATCCGTTTCTTTTTGTCACATTGATCGGTAGACTGAATGTGCTTTTTGTTAATCTAACAATGTTGTGATGTTATGAGTACGTCTTGCTGTGGTCCACATGCCTCATCCATGCCTCGCAGTACACGTTTCACGTTGTCACCCGCGTTTGAAAGCGACTGTTAAAAGTAAATACGGTGTGTGTGAATAAAACTCCAATTTTCCGACATCATTGGCTGTCAAAGTAGTATATTCCACTGGGTTTGCATGCTCTTCGTCAATGTACAGCTGCAGAGCATACATTTTCAATCGTTTAGTTTAAGAATCTGCACAAATATAAGTCATTAAGCAATATATCTTAAAGACTATGAAATCGCCTGTTTATTAAAATAGTATTATATTATTTGTGTTTTTTTTTCTTCTAAATTCCATGTATTTTTACCTTATTTGATCATTATATTCGACGTTTTACATGAGTACAAAATTCATCTTCGCACCACCGATCATGTACATTGTACGCCCTTGTTTGATTCTAAGCTTTACCTGGTATATAACATAACGATAGGGCAGTTACCTGTTATTCTCTATATCAAAATAGTCTTTCTTTCCCCAAAACAATCATGTTGTCAACGTCATGAAACCTTATTAGATTCTATCGTTTTTTGTTCTCTGCATCATACACGTTAGTGGACTTCATTGTTATGTCAAACTAAATTATTGGACGGCTTCCGCAACCATAATCGTGTTGCAAAAACACGGTCATTGTACATAACAAATTTCGTCATTTGTTTCGGTATTTAAAAATAATATGGTGAAACCATGGTTATTTGTTGCTATGACACCGTGTAACAGCCTTGTAGGTTGCATCAAGAAGCATCGCATTCTTATCTCTCTTCATTTTCCCCTCTTTTTGTGTTTGTGAATTTTGTTGAAATTAGTCAAACATCTCATGCCTTTTTTTTAATTGTTTATTAATTCTACCTCTCTCTTATTAATTAACATAGCTTTCCTTTTCTCTCTTTCACTCTTTACCAAAATGCTATAGCATCGTCTCGAAACTGTATTTTCTGGGAACAATATTAAGCAGTTGCAAGTTAATACTTAAACAATAACGTGTTGTTGTTAATATATACCTAAATCACTTGTTTGTATTAATAGTAAATATATATGATACTTAAGAATTTTATATTACTGACCAAACGTTATGCTGCTTCATATGTATAATCATGTTGTAATTGAGATGTATGTTGAAAATTAATTTAAAAAAAAAGAAGCATCGCACTCAAAGCGTGAAATAAAACATATTATCATTATATTCCGTATGTGCTACGACACACAAATCCCAATTAACACTTGAATACCAAGTGCACTACTATTTATTTATATTGGTTCATATTATAATACCTTATTAAAAAATAATCGTGCACATTTATTAAAAAAAAATAATTTCGCAGTAGTATTTAATTTTCGAAAGCTGAAGTTATTTCTTGGTGAATTGGAAAGCGATATAATACGAACAACAATCAAACCCTTCCCGTTTGAATAGCGATTTAGTATTAAGGCCATGATTTGAAATCAATGTGAAAACACCAAGTCAATTATTACAAAAAGAAACTGTTCGTCTCTTTTTCCAATTAGCCAGTAGGCAGCAATCAATCGGTCCGCCTTTTGATTGTTTGCCCAAGGGTATACAGGAAATATATCATTTATGAAAACCCATGAAACGGAACTTTGGCATCGTAACGGGTCTTAGATATAACCAAACATAAAGATCCGTATCGGGTTAATTTTTGAGAGTCATAATTATCAAGTCGTAAATATTATGGACTTATACAATTGACGGCGCCGTCATTTATTTTCTGCTTTACTTCGTTTTGAAAGCATTTAAAACTTAAAAGTTCGTTAAAGTATTTACATATTGGCATATGTGTAAAGTTACAAAAACGCCATGCTGTAAAATGTGTGTGCATTTGATCGCGATTAATTTATAACACGGCTTACGAGTTAATGTACAGACAAATATAATATACTCTGCTTTCAGCACACACAATACAACAAAACACAACAAATTACAGCACCTTTCAAAATTATTGAACTGCACCGGTAAATGAGATTATTTATTTGTACTAACGATTGCAAGATGTATAATTAACAACACAATGTTTCTTTTACTTTGCAGATAATTATTCTATTTTTAACAAATGAGACAGAGATTATACACTGAAAAGTATAAGCTCATGACAGAGAAAGTGTTGATTTTCATTTATTGAATTAATGGGCGGGTAAGAATGCACAAACTTTTGTTCGAAAAGATCAGGGATAGACAAAATGATATCTGTGTCATCGTATTCAAGGTATGTCTGCAATTAGGAAGCAGGTATGCATACACTCAGCAACAAAATGTTTCCGTGAACATGGACATAATATATGTGTTACAAATAAAGACGACTCAATCGTCGACCAGAATTACGAAAACATATTTTATGAAATTTTAATGTGTGCCCAGGGAACCGTAACAGTGTCAACCATATGTGTCGTGTTCTGAGAAAACTGGGCATAATGCATGTGCGTAAAGTGTCATCCCAGATTAGCCTGTGCAGTCCGCACAGGCTAATCCGGGACGACACTTTCCGTCTTAACTAGATTTTCGCTAAGAAGACATCATTTAAACCAAAAATTCCATAAAAGCGGAAATTTTGTCCCTGATTTGGGATGAAAATTTACGCAAAAGCATTATGCCCAGTTTTCTCAGAACGCGACACATATATCTGGTGCTCATCAATGACGCGGTTCAAGTCGTGATAATTACAATAGTGTAGTTGTTTAGTCCCGTTGACTGCACAATAACCCAGAGGTTATAAAATTGAGCATTAAAAGACTTTTCCCCCAATAAGTTCCTATGAGTGTTTAAGCGCATGGAAGGTTATTTTATTAAAAAATATATTTCAAAGTATTTTTGCATTAATTAATGTTCATAATTGCTTAACGTACCTATATGCCTATGAACAAATAGATACTATCAGCTAGTTGTTACTGTTTGCTTATATATCATTGTTGAAGACTGGTTTTACCAGCAGCGTGATTTGAATACATTCCGGTTGCATTCACCTTTGAAATGAAGCACATGTTGACAAAAATAAATACTTATGTGAATGCAAGGTGGCTCATCTTCATCGATAACTTGAATTAGCAGTTAAGTGATTCTGATCCTTTCAGTACATAAAAGTGGTGATCGTCTTAAATATGTCGTGTTCTGAGAAAACTGGGCATAATGCATGTGCGAAAAGTGTCTCCCAGATTAGCCTGTGCAGTCCGAACAGGCTTATCCGGGACGACACTTTCCGCCTAAACTGGATTTTTGCGAAATAGAGACTCATTTGAACGAAAAATTCCATAAAAGCGGAAATTGTCGTCCCTGATTAGCCTGTGCGGACTACACAGGCTAATCTGGGATGACAATTTCCGCACAAGCATTATGTCCAGTTTTCTCAGAACGCGACACACATAAGCAATCGTCAATTTTGTTTTCAGAATCTCTTCATATACGTTAACTCAATCGGTTATTATGTGTGAAAGAAAAATACAACACAAATCGATTACACACCATGGCAATTGTCACTGTTTCTTGATGAGAAAGGTAATCGCGAACACAGCCTTGCAATATTACATTGATGTCATGAGGACCATCGTCTGTCTCGATCTCATCATTTCCGTTCGGCGAATCACAGAGTTCTTGTGAAGCAAATGGTGTCGAAACGGTTGTTTTTCCAAAATGTTGCGAGAGAACACTCTCCAACTCCTGTATTAAAATGAAATATCAATTTAATAAATTCTTCTCAACCCTAAATACAATAATATCTATTTGAAAGGGGTGTACTTTAATAAGAGTAAATGTTCTCAATTTGCTTTTTTCAATAAAAGTACAGAAAAGTTCTCAAAAGAAAACATAAGAACATTTTAAAAAAAGTATAGAAACTGGAGCATTCGAACTCGCATTCTCGCGGGAGACCGGTAGGCACTCTATCCACTACACCACGCGGTTAGTTAAATCACGCCGTTGAATACAAGAAACTTATTGGCGGAGATGAAATCGATCGATAATGACTCGGCTATTTTTCGGTGAACAAAGTATTTCCCCACCTTGTTTCAATTTTTTTCCAAATATGCATGTCAGTAAATTTAATATGTATGCCCCCCTTCGAAGAAGAGGGGGTATATTGCTTTGCACATGTCGGTCTGTCGGTCTGTCGGTGTGTCGGTGTGTCGGTGTGTCGCTGTTTCGGTCCGTCCACCAGATGGTTTCCGGATGATAACTCAAGAACGCTTAGGCCTAGGATCATGAAACCTTATAGGGACATTGATCATGACTGGCAGATGACCCCTTTTGATTTTTAGGTCACTAGGTCAAAGGTCAAGGTCACAGGTCAAGGTCACAGTGACTGGAAATAGGAAAATGGTTTCCGGATGATAACTCAAGAACGCTTACGCCTGGGATCATGAAACTTCATAGGGACATTGGTCATGACCGGCAGATAACCCCTATTGATTTTCAGGTCACTAGGTCAAAGGTCAAGGTCACAGTGACCTGAAGCAGTAAAACGGTTGACTGGAAATAGGAAAATGGTTTCCGGATGATAAATCAAAAACGCTTACGCCTGGGATCATGAAACTTCATAGGGACAGTGGTCATGACCAGCAGATGACCCCTATCGATTTTGAGGTCACTAGGTCAAAGGTCACAGGTCAAGGTCACAGTGACTGGAAATAGGAAAATGGTTTCCGGATGATAACTCAAGAACGCTTACGCCTGGGATCATGAAACTTCATAGGGACATTGGTCATGACCGGCAGATGACCCCTATTGATTTTCAGGTCACTAGGTCAAAGGTCAAGGTCATAGTGACCTGAAGCAGTAAAATGGTTGACTGGAAATAGGAAAATGGTTTCCGGATGATAACTCAAGAATCTTACGCC
>VMBQ01008301.1:11405-38049 GCA_007657795.1 Dreissena rostriformis
GGGGGGGGGGGGGGGAAGCCGGAGTAACTGGAGAAAAACCCAACTGTCCGGTATAGTGACCGCGTGTACCAACCACTGCGCTAACCGGACAGCCAACACACTGTTCTAAATCAGCGTTCGAATGTAAATCGGATAACTTCTCTTCATCCAGGCACCAATCCATACCTACATGGATGGATTTCTCAAAAGCGACGAGAACCACATATAAGGATACGAAACCCTTGCTATTTTCCTTTTCTGAGATCACCGGAAACACTTTGTTCATTGATCCCAGTACCAACCATGCACTTCTGTTTATATCTGTCACACATTTTAAACGGTGGGAATCGAAACATTCCACGATGCTCGTTCTATGTTTATATTATTAAGCCTAAAAAACGAAAAACTTTCTTTAACCCGTCACCGCAACTTATGTATTTTATTCGCTGAAAATGCGTCGGGAACCAAACAGTTTATCTTTGAGCCGGGAACCAAAATACTGAAGAGCCAGACGACAAATTTATGTTTATCATTATCTATCAATGGGCCAGGAACAAAAAAAATCTCTCTTTGTATTTCACAGCTTACGAACCGGGAACCAAAATGCTGAAGAGTCAGACGACAATGAGCTCATTGAAGGCGACCTCTAGCGAGATGGTGCAGGAACTTCTGCGCCTGATCTCGAAGCCTCGTTTTAAACGCGAGGACCACGAGATCAACTTCGTGTTGCCATGGTTATGCAAAAGGAGCCAGTTGCTTCAGAAATTAGAGAAAAGTAAGATAGTGTTTTATTCTTATAGTACACAATCATTAGTATAGTATAATTAAATATATATTTGCAATTTAAATATTCAGCCTTTGGCAAAAAAAACATTTATTCTCTACTGTTTGTTTTCTTAAAAAAATAATTGGGGTTTGATTCGCAAAGTTTGTGTATTAATATTGTGATGGATTTTGCAAATACATAGTCATTTCGAGAGTCATTATTCAATAGTATGCAGCACACTTTACTTGCTATGATGATTGAAAACATCAACAACAACATTTCAGTAAAAACTGTATTGAAACACAACGTTGAAATGTTGAAATGTCAAGTGTTTGCGAATGGCATTTAGTCGTTACTGCTTATACAGATAATGGGAAACGTGGTTTAATGCATGTGCATAAAATGGAGTCCCAGATTAGTATGTGCAGTCCGCACATGCTAATCACGTACGACACTTTCAGCTTTTATTGTATTATCCGTTAACAGGAGGTATATTGTTACCGAAAACCCAGTAAAAGCGGAAAGTGTTGTCCCTGATCAGGCTGTGCGTAATAGAAAGGCTCATCTGGGACGACACTTTACACACATGCAATAAACCCCGTTTTCCCAGAGCGAGGTTCAATTATATATTTACGGACAACTTAGCGTTAATAAAAAAAGTGTGTTAACTTCATTGAATGTCTTATGAGACTTAAAAAACAACATGTTTTGTACACCCTGCGATCACAGGTCGTGAGTTTGATACCTACGCTTAGATCGTGCGCATGCCCTCTCTCAGACGTGTATCATTTTATATGCATTCGTCCATGTTACATTACTATAAGGCGGAGATTTCTCGATATAAGATTTTACGTTAGACATTCAGAATACAAATTCAAATCGCTTATGGGATCTGTTAACACATATATTCTTTAAAATGTTGCAAACTATATAAAATATGCACTAGATATAAGACAATCTGTTACCGAGTAAAACATGAACATCACTCTTCATGTGTTATGTAGTCTGTACACTGTATTTGAATTGATCAATGTTTTTCGTTTTTCTGTTTAACAAATTACCTGAACACATTGGCCACTGATTTCTTGTATTTAATCACATTATTTTCTAGATTATGAACTTTGTACTGATCTCAAATAAAAAGATCGTCTTGTCTTGTCTCACAAGCTATAAGTACTGGTCATACCAACGAAACGGACTCGACAGTGTTTCAAAATAGCATATTAAGTTCAATACAATTAAAGTGGAATAGTTTAAACTGCATTAGCATATAGTTATTGCATGCTCAAAAGCTATACATATTGGTTCTACCTACGAAACGGAAGTCGATAGTGTTTCAAAAAAGCATATTAATTTCGACACAATAAAAGTGAAATATTTTAAACTGCATGAACATATTGTTATTGTATTTAATATTGCGTTAAACAGATGCATTTACGAAATAGAGTATCAGTATATGGGCATATGTTAAGAGAATTATCTTTTACAAGTGCTTTATGTCGGACGCACGGACAAACGGAAAAACGCATGACATTCCTTTACGCCCTTCAGCTTTGCGACGTGGGATTATAATCATTTTATTAAGTTTTACTTTGTAGCTAAAACGTTGTCTACAAAACGCGCCCTTTGAAGGTAATTTAAAGTGAATNCTTGTTAGACCATACGAAGATTACAGGCAGAACGCTCTATAAACCTAACAAATGAAGGAAAGTGTTTTAAACACTGTTTTGCTATATCCGTGCAACCACACGCATTTAAGACAACATGCTTCGTTGGTTAAACAATCAAAACCAAATCGTTTTTTGTGCACAAATAATGTTCATGAAAAAATATATAAATTAGATATTATAAAGAAACAAAAGCCAATGGAAACAAGAGGAGCAATAAGGACACTAGCTAAAAAGTCAGTAATTTACCACCGGTATCAAAAGGTGAACAATTCGAAGTTTCGTCTACATATAAATCGTGGGAGGACTCAGGCATATCATGGGGATTAGGAATCAGGCGCGTTCCATTCTTATTCACGATGAAACAGTATATTCTTATTCACGAGTGACAGTTGCTTTACAAACGATTTCTTTGAGTCAGTGAAATTGAAAACAATCACTTTTTTTAAGGCGTTCATGCAACACTTCACACATGTAAAGATAAAATCTAGTTGTATTTCACAACTGCATTGTTCGCTTAATAATATATATGTACATAATGAATACTACTAAAGTCATGTGCTTAATCACACGCGTATGTATCAAATGTACTGTGATAGAGTGTTTGCTTTTCAAAGATAACATATAACAAAGATAGCTATTTACGCAGTTAATGGTTAAGTCTACATATAGTGCATATTGTGTAAAATTATAGATAACCAATACAGTAGAACAACTTTGCACATATTTCAATGGACATTGACAAAGGTATATATTAAAATGAATAGCATACCTATCTTTCCTTATTGTATCATCCAATTTACACTTGAAAAGGTTTGTTATGTCGAATTGAAAACGATCAGAAAATAAATCAAATGTAAGCCTAGGCAACTCTATCTTACGTTTAAATAGAACACATTTCTTGTACTTTGTTCATACCAATCTGATAACGTACCGCCACGTGTTAATGTATGCCACGTATTATCACATGAGCACATCGTTGTCCAAAAGGCGAACACCAACTGAACTTACCTTTCCACAAACATCATTCAAATATTTCTATAATTAGTCTTATTAGACCATACGAAGATTACAGACAGAACGCTCTATAAACCTTACAAATGAAGGAAAGTGTTTTAAACACTGTTTTGTTATAACCGTGCAACCACACGCATTCAAGACAACATGCTTCGTTGGTTAAACAATCAAAACCAAATCGTGTTATGTGCGCAAATAATGTTCATGAAAAAATATATAAATAAGATATAATAAAGAAACAAAAGCCAATGGAAACAAGAGGAGCAATAAGGACACTAACTTAAAAGTCAGTAATTTACCACCGGTATCAAAAGGTGAACAATTCGAAGTTTCGTCTACATATAAATCGTGGGAGGACTCAGGCATATCATGGGGGTTAGGAATCAGGCGCGTTCCATTCTTATTCACAATGAAACAGTATATTCTTATTCACGAGTGACAGTTGCTTTACACACGATTTCTTTGAGTCAGTGAAATTGAAAAACATCACTTTTTTTAAGGCGTTCAGGCAACACTTCACACATGTAAAGATAAAATCTAGTTGTATTTCACAACTGCATTGTTCGCTTTATAATATATATGTACATAATGAATACTACTAAAGTCATGTGATTAATCACACGCGTATGTATCAAATGTACTGTGCTAGAGTGTTTGCTTTTCACAGATAACATATAGCAAAGATAGCTTTTAACGCAGTTAATAGTTAAGTCTACATATAGTGCATGTTGTGTAAAATTATATATACCCAATACAGTAGAACAACTTTGCACATATTTCAATGGACATTGACAAAGGTAATTATTAAAATGAATAGCATACCTATCGTTCCTTATTGTATCATCCAATTTACACTTGAAAAGGTTTGTTATGTCGAATTGAAAACGATCAGAAAATATATCAATTGTAAGTCTATGCAACTCTATCTTACGTTTAAATAGAACACATTTCTTGTACTTTGTTCCTACCAATCTGATAACGTACCGCCACGTGTTAATGTATGCCACGTATTATCACATGAGCACATCGTTGTCCAAAAGGCGAACACCAACTGAACTTACCTTTCCACAAACATCATTCAAATATTTCTATAATTAGTCTTATTAGACCATACGAAGATTACAGACAGAACGCTCTATAAACCTTACAAATGAAGGAAAGTGTTTTAAACACTGTTTTGTTATAACCGTGCAACCACACGCATTCAAGACAACATGCTTCGTTGGTTAAACAATCAAAACCAAATCGTGTTATGTGCGCAAATAATGTTCATGAAAAAATATATAAATAAGATATAATAAAGAAACAAAAGCCAATGGAAACAAGAGGAGCAATAAGGACACTAACTTAAAAGTCAGTAATTTACCACCGGTATCAAAAGGTGAACAATTCGAAGTTTCGTCTACATATAAATCGTGGGAGGACTCAGGCATATCATGGGGGTTAGGAATCAGGCGCGTTCCATTCTTATTCACGATGAAACAGTATATTCTTATTCACGAGTGACAGTTGCTTTACACACGATNTATTAAAAGACATATAAGAAACAAAGAACCCAGCTTGTGTGTTTTAATATATATATTCAGTATTTTATTATATAGTAATAACATCTGTGACAAGCCACAAGTGGTTAGTACAAAATTACAGTTATACTGATAGGTAGCTAATTGCAATGCAGTCATCGTTCTGTGTAAACCACTGGTGTTTTTTTCTGTAAAAAAACTTGAAAGATTAGATACTTTTATAAAGTTATATCTGCAGACATTGTTCAACGTTAAATTAATCTTAATTTGTTAAAATATATTTTAGTATCTTTCACTTTCAAACTTATCTCAACCTGATCAAGGTTGTGTTAAAATCCAACCGAACATAGTTATAATACTTTTAACCACGATCTCCTCCACCCACAAATTTGTCTCAGGTAAAAAATATTTAAAATGCCATTCATCCCATTGGGGGCATCCCTGACTGTTATGAATGTTAATGAATATTTGTTTCCGTCGAAAACAAAAATCAGTTTGTGCTGATTTCATTTTGAATCACACAACACTCGCAGAATTTATGGTTATGTCAAACACGAATGACGTTTTCATTTCCTTGTGTCATACTGACATTAACAAATCAGATTTCATTTTAATTACTGTATCATTTTATTTATTCAAGATTACAATATAGATTCATTTGAGGCTGATGTAGATTAAAAAACAAATTCCATTAGTGATATTTGACTTTTTAAATAATGTATTTCAAAATAAATATAAAGAAGTGAAATACATTTCTCTCAGACGAATAACTTAAGTCAAACATCATATAAGTGTACAAATCAAAACGATACGATTCTGTTAGTATCCAGATACAGGAGCGTAATTTTTTAACTGGAAATCATTATACAAGCTTTTATAATGCAATGGCATTAATTAAATATACCTTTGGCTTTTTCTGATGCATTTAAGTGTTTTCTGTCAACTGGATTCATCATGAAAAGAACTTGTTAGGTGCGACTGTCGATCAAAATCTGAAAAGGTAAAGACGGTACATGAACGGAAAAATAACACTAAAAGATGTCTAATTAATTTTGTTTCTCATCACAACCAGTCAGTTGACTTCCTCACACTGCAAAGCTGACTTAATTGTTTGTACAAAGAACCCTTGAATAGTATTTGTATTGTGGTATAGCTTAGCAAGTTATGATTGTAATACAATAATCCCATTTAATACAGCTAAAACTCTACTTAAACTGCCATCTGGACATTTACACAATTAATCTTCCTATAACATGGTATATGTTTGTAACAAGTAATAACTTTGTCTTTAGCATTAATTAATTCATTAGATATGAATGTATTACTACCAAAACTATCATACTGTTTCCTATAATCAATAAGTGTGTCCGTCAGCATCCTTCAGCTTTGGTTACCGACAAACATAGACACTCATCAAAAGAAATAAGACCCGCATAATCAAAAGATTTATCCACACAAAAAGACAACAGTTTCATTTCCCCCAAAACACGATGGATAAATAATGTGCGAGCAACACTTTCACTGTTATGTGTTCACGAGGTTTATTCATTTATCCAATCTTTGTTTTTTATTCTTGCTGATTCGTGTACTTTTTATCTGTTTATGTGTATTTATTAACAAGTGTAATAAATTTTATTACGAATTGGAGTACGTTCTCAGTCGTAAAGAACAAAATGGTATTAATATTTGTTTGGTACTGTTTATAACATTATACGATCGTAACTGTTTCTTTAAGTTATTTAAGCAGAATAAAAAAACACAAACCATACTGTTCATTAAGATAAATGCATTATAGATGTATTGGATTAATATGTTTAAATATACATGTTTAAGTCTATAAGCAAATCATACCATTGCAGGTCTTATAAAGTTTGACTACTTTAATTACTGGTGAACAGTATACTTACATAGTTTTTGCATGCGTTTATATGCGATTCGACTTTTCGATTATGTAATGTCTAATTGAGACATATATCGAACAAAAGAATGAATTAGTAAATATGTGTTTTATGTCAGAAATACGCAATGTTGCACGGAAGCCCTCTCCGACAAATTCCACTGAATGTCACTGAACACAGAAATGAGTGTTGTCATATAGTTATCATCAATACTAAACACATCAGTTATGCACCGTTTTTCTTTAATGATAAATTGACCTTAAAGCGACCGCTATTGTTGGTCCACACGACATTTGCAAAATAAAGTATTTGTTATTATTATTATTATACCCGATTTGTAAAGCGCTCTTTTCACAAATAATTGTGCGTTCAAAAGCGCTTCACATGAAATTACATGACATAATTCAGTATAAAATACAACGCAATCATATAACAAAATGTATAAAATTAATAGGTAAAAACATACAACACGATTGAAGAAATTCATTTAAAAGTACTAGAATTTAAAATCCATCTATTAAATGTACATTCCATTGATAAAACAGTCCCTTAAACAGAGCATGATACACTCCGATAGTTGTTAAAACAAAGACGTAACACCAACGGCAGCAAAGCGGGTCCTCCCAGAGAGCTAAAACATGCCTTCATACATAGAACAACCTCCCTGTTAGAGCGAGGACATTGCGCGCCACGCTTGCCGAAGGAGGCCGTACCGATATCAAACCTAAGGTGACATTAATTCAACAGTGGAATGTTAAAATATTAAGGGGAAAACAATATGTTTGACTGGTCAACCATGACAACAGCTAAAAAAAGAATATAAAAATATGATTGGCAGGGAAGGGGGTGATCGAGACATGACAAGTGTGCGAGACAATCCTCAATCACAAGTTCACAGAACTGAGCATACTGCCCCCGTAGACTTACTTCCCGTACACCTCAATGAAATACTGTGTTTTAAGTGACCGTTTAAAAGAACATAATGATTTGGCATCCCTGATTCCACAAGGAAGTGAAATCAAAAGAGTCGGAGCTGCTACTGCAAAGCTGCTGTCGCCATAGGATCCTTTTATATTTGATGGTATTTCTAATCGTGTCGATTTGTTTTGTGATTTAAGTGATCTTCTTGGTTTATAGATGGTAAGCAAGTTTCTGATGTAAATGGGTGATTGGTCGTTGAGTGCTTTGAAAGTATGAGTCATAATCTTATATGTCACTCTGTGTTGTATGGGTAGCCAGTGTAGATCCTTGAGAACAGGTTTGATGTGCTCATATCGAGAAGCCCTTGAGATAACTCTAGCTGCACAATTCTGAACCGTCTGAAGTTTATCTAGTATGTTCTGTGGGACACCGTATAACAGACCATAGCATAGCCTGCATGTCACCAGTGAATTGACAAGTAATTTTGTGGCATATTTTGTAGTGTATTGTCTAATATGACCAATTTGGCGTAGCTGTGTGTAACAAGATTTACTGATATAGTTTATAGTCGCATCCATGCTCATTCGGGAATCAAACCAGGCCTCTAAATTTGTGACAGTCGGATGGTTTGATGTTTGAATCACCTCAAAAAATGAGAACATCACTCACATGTTGAGAGTTGTGTTTTGAGGAGAACACGATGACTTTTTTTTTCAGCGTTCAATTTAAGCATGTTTGCATTCATCCAGGAAGTTATGTCTTTCAAGCATTGTTCTATGCGGTGTATTTTTTCAGCTTGTAACAGTTTATCTTTAGGTTTGAAGGACATACATAGCTGGGAATCGTCGGCGTAAAAATGATTTGAAATCCGTGTTTTCTGCAGATTGCCCCTACTGGCTTCGTATACATTGAATATAATTTGGGCCCGAGAACTGATCCCTGGGGTACACTAAAGTTCATTAATGCAGGATTTGAGAGTCTTCCATCAATGCAAACTGTCTGATATCGATATTCAAACTAAGATGTGATCCATTTAAGAGGTTTTGCTGTGATGCCAAAGTTATGTTCAAGTTGGTGAATTAATGTTGAATGATCTATGGTATCGAACGCAGCTGATAGATCTAAAAGGACTAGGACAGTGGCATTTTTCTGGTCTAGAGAAAGTTGAATATCACTTTGAACTTTGATTAAAGCAGTTTCAGTCGAATGGAACTTCCTATATGCAGACTGGTGAACTTCATAAAGGTTACTTGATTTCGAATGTTCTTTAATACGATTTTCAACTACCTTTTCCAACACTTTTGATATAAAAGGCACATTTGAAACGGGTCTATAGTTTTTCAAAGTGTTGTGGTCTAGATTTGGCTTCTTCAGGACAGATCTTATGTGTGAGCTTTTGAAAGATACTGGACAGTTTCAGTTTCTATGGAAAGGTTTATGATCTTGGTTATGATTGGTAATAGCTCAGGTAGGCATAATTTGAGTAACCATGTTGGACGTGGATCGAGTTCACATAATTTGTTAGCAGATTTATTTATGATTTTTTCAACTTCTTCATTGGATGCGGGTTTGAACTATGTTAGTTTGTTTTCAGACAAACTCTCGACCTCGATTACAGCGCTTAGATTTTCGATTGGTTTTGAGCTGATGTCAATTCGAATGTCTTCGATCTTGTTTATAAAAAAGTCACTAAATTTTTTAGCTGATTCACTAGCACTTTTTCTGGATGGTAGTGCAATTTATGATGGCCCTTCTAATAAGTGTTAGACTTTTTTGATCGTTGCCACAAGAAGATACTTTGTCTGAATAATAAGTAATTTTTGCTTGTTTCACCATTTTATTGACGGCAGCATATTGGTTCCTATAAATATCATGGTAAACGGTCGATTTGCTTTTTTTTCATATTCATTCTAATTTTCTTTCTTGATGTTTTGCCTCATGGAGTTCTTCAGTATACCATGGGCAGGTAGGTCTCAAAGTGATTGTTTTTGTGCGTTCTGGGGCAGGTTTATCAATACAGGGGTGTCAATTGTCCCAAATTTGAAATCAGGAAAATAAGCCTGGGGGTCTGGGGCCGCATGTTCCCCCCTCCGACTCCGAGCCCTTACTTATTGTACTTTTTTATAGTCTTTCTAGTTGCAATTTCTGTTGAATACAATGCGAAATATTATAATCCAGACCATCCGTATCACCGCATGTGTATTCGTCATTCTAAACGAACAATTTAAAGAAAGTTGAAAATAATTTAAAAATCGACGAAAAATACTGTCTCCGAAAACGACAGTCAGAAACAATGTACTTGTTAAATAGCACATGAAATAAATGTGCATATCATTCGACTGCAGTAAATGAAAACCAGTTACCTAGCAAATACGTAATCAAAATTTAACTTGGTTAACATATTGCTTTACAATATGCTATTGCAGTGCTTTACTTTGCTAATCGATCACTTAAAATATTTCAAGATGGCGGACATATGCAACGTTTCGTTGAGTTGTAAAATTTTCGGAAAGTAGCGAAGATTTTTCCGTGCAATCCGCTTACCAATCAGAAGGAAAAAAATCTGCCGAATTCGGTAGTGCGCGGATTTACCGCAAGTACCCGGATTTTGCAGTTTGTCACCAATGTACTTCGTACTTCAACGTTATTTGCACCATAACCCCCCTCCCCCCCCCCCCCCNTTATCTTTAAAATGATTATTACTCTCATATGATTGGGTAAAAACTATTATCCTAAAGATATATATTATATGTAAAATTATGCGTAAATTATGTTTATAAAACAGAACTGTTATTATTAAATTGTGTAGAAATTATCTCTCATATGATTATAAGTGTATGATTGAGTAAAAACTATTATCATAAAGACATATAATAAATATTAAATCATGCGTTAATTATATTTGTGAAACAGAAGTGTTATTATTAAATTGTTTAGACATTATCCTCAAAGAATATGTACAATTATAATTATAAAATTAAGTTATACGAATATTATTATTTAATTATATACATCATTTTATTTATAAAAAAAATGTTTAGCAGTACAACTTAAATGCCAATTTCGTTAATTCTTATTAAAAATTATTTTGTCAATTTTCGGAAAAATTGCCGACAAAAGTACGTAATAAAACATCAGCGGCGAATTGGTAATGTGAACACTTCAGATTTTAAGAGATGAAATGTCAATTAATGTTATAACCCCGAGTCAATTTCTTCCGCCTTTATTATTCATATACCACTTATGGTGTAAGCAAGCCAAAATGACCGATTTATATGGTAAATTACATCGTAGTAGATGGGTTGGTTCCCCGCAATAGAAATGTCATTACGATACGGATACGATGCATCGATAGTTTATGTACGCTACTTTCCGATTGTTTTTCCGCAACATTTGGTATTTAAAAACGTGTAGAAAACGAGGCAAAGCAGAATTCTAGGAGGATTTAGACTTAGAGTGTCTTTGCTTGTTGTATTTACTGATAGTTTTGTTTTACTTGGGTATTAAAAGATATTGAAATTATTTAGAGACTTGTTAGATTTATATTTTTAGGGACTTGTGTTTGTACATCAGGTATCATGAGTTACTAGTATACGAAGGAACTTGTGTTGTCAGATACGTGACAGTTATTTACATACTACTTCTGATGACAAATATCACACGAATCCGATACTGATCATAAATCGCATAAGAGGCATTTTTGCAAGGCTGGGTTTCCCAGAAATTTTGATTTCTTTATGGGTTTTTTTCAACACATTTTATTTCGATATTGCATATACAATTATGAACACTATACAAGCATGTAATACAATCAGAAATGAACAGAATAACATATGCAACACATTTGAGGTTAGCTATCTAATGCATGTAATTTTGTGTTGAAAAAAAAACATTAATGGTGTATAGATGAAAAAAGACAAATTCCAGTGTGTATAGAGCAACATGGATGTTTTAATTGAACAATCAGATGAAAACAGGCATAGATAAAAACAATAATAGGTGCATATAATAATAAAGAAATTTTTCATTGAGTAAAGACAAACAATGATGAAAAAAGTTGTTATACCAGATGATAAGGCATAGAGAAAAACAATAATAGGTGTTGATAATTGTAAAATTAAGTTTATGCAACAATGGCATAAAAAAGTTCCCCTTCAATGTCAAACGATTCTAAATTATTTTTTGAAATAGATATTTTTTTCAAGTTATCATATTTGTACTTTATGTATTTCTTGGCTCCAGCTATGCTTGGAATGCATTTATTTATCCTACATTTGTATAATTATAGCTTTATAAACAAATAAACATTATTTATTGCAATATCAGACATTGTCAAATATCCAAGTAGTAATATTGGCATATTAATGAAAGAAAAAGATTAACCTGGTAGCATTTCATCAATTATTGCTTTAGATATCTGACATTCCCAGAATAAATGCTCTTAATTTTCTTCACTTTGTTTGCAAAAAGTACATAATGGATCATCAATTATTTAAATTTTGGTCAAAAGACTATTTGTTCCAAGTATCATATGAATTATTCTGTATTGGAACCACTGTACCTTTACATCATTTGTTATTAAAAAGGGTAGTTCAAAAATGCAGTTCCATTCATTTTCATTAATTATTGTATTGAGTTTTATACCCCATTTAGCTTTAGCTGAAGGTTGTTCATGTTTTTAGAATTGTGTACAGTCTTTTAGCTCCAGATTCATTTTTTTATATGAGTTGTAATTATGGGGGCAAAAGGGTTTGATAATATGTTGGGTAGCACAGGGTATACAATAGTTTTTCCAAAAATTATCTATTGCTCTTGTCACCCGTATATAATTAATGAAATTTATTTTCAAATTGTACATTTTATTTAAATCATTTACAGAAATAAAGCTTCCATTTGTGTATGTATCACCTATACAGTGAATTCCAGCATCAAACAATGACTAAAAAAAAACTTATTACCTATCAATATATTTGGATTATAAAATATTGGATAATACAACAATTCCTCTGCTTTTTATTTATAATTAACTACAATAAAGTGAAAAGCTTTTTAAAACATTCACCCAAAAAGTGTTTGAAATTCTGTTAGCAATATTTAAAGCATAATGATAACTGCAATCAAAAAGTTTGTGAGTATCAAAATACAGTTTTGTGATATCCAATTTCTTCTATAGGATTGAATTGTTTGTAACCAGGCTAGTTTCAATGCGCGAATAAATGCATCCAAATTTATCATTTTTAAACCTCCTTCACTATGTTCTTTTACTATAGTTGCAAACTTTATTTTACTATGCCCGTCCCAAATAAAAGTCAGGATTGAAGATTTTATTGAATTTAAAATAGTATGGGTGGGTTAGGCAGTGATATGAACAAGTGATTGAATAATGACACACTATGTGTTTTTACAATAACAATCTTTCCAATTGGTGTTTAAAATCTTCTTTTCCAATTTTTCATAATATTTTCCATTTTAACAATTTTTTCATTGTTATTTATTTGAAATACTTTTGACAGGTCAACATCAAAATTTATTCCAAGCATTTTAAAGCTGTGTTGCATCCAGTTTAATTTCCATTTTGTTTTTATGGTATAAGAACTATATTTATTCTTGCCAATCCAAACAACATTTGTTTTATCAAAATTAACATTAAGACCTGAAATATTCGACAAATCTTGTATATCATTAAGTGTTTCATTTAATGATTGATCAGTACCGTCTTATAAAATAGTAGTATCGTCCGCAAACTGGGACATTTTATGTTCGATTCCATGTAGTGTTATACCTTTTATATTATTGTTATCTCTCAAAACAAGTGACAAGACTTCAGCGCAGAGGATAAGAATGTAACATGAGAGGGGATCTCCTTGTCTGCATCCCCTTTCAATAGGGAAAACATTAGATAAGTAACCACACTGAGTAACAGCCGGCTTAGAACCTTTATATAAAATCTGAAACCAGCGCTTTATGTCTGGACCAAAATTAAAAAAAGAAAGTGTATTTTGTACAAAGGACCACTACAATGAATTGAATGCATTTTAAAAATCTATTAGGAGAATATGATTTCTTTATGTTGGCAAATTTGCTGATTGTGCAAAGAAATCTGATTTCAATCACATGACATCTAGTCCGCATTTATCATTTAGCCATTGTTAGAAGTGAACTTTCAAATCTGCGAACAAGATTTTGACTAAGACAATAGCCTTGAAACCTGACCCTCTAATACTATTCTTCATATAAGCAAATTACAAACTTCATGTTCAATGGAAATAACAAGCCTCTCTTAACTCACTTTTTTGCCATGATAAAAATACAAATAAAATGAAACATCAGCTGCACCAGAAGGAGAGAAACATTATTTTACACTGAGGTCCTTTATTTATTGCAAGGAACTAATTGCCAAAAAACGAGACACAAAATCAATGCACTAGACCAACCCACACGTACATAACAAACGCACAAACATGAGCAAAACTGGTGTCCAACCTTGTAAACGGGCAATGTTAAAGCACTTACATTTTTAAGAAGCTCCAAACCTCATACTTGACCCAAAACGAAACTCATAGCATCACAAGGCAAATTAAATAGCAAGTAAAGAGAATAAGTTCAATGTTATCTCCATTTTATTACTTAATTAGTACTCGTACAGACAGACCAGAGCACTTAAACCTTAACTTTACTTTTTGAGGCGCGTTTAAATGAAACTAAAACGAGCATCAACTTCATCTCATCGTTACTAAAACGGTTAAAAAAAACGTATCATATAGTGTTTTAGTACGATCATCACCGTGCAGTCATGAGAACCCAACATAAGGTTGTACAAGGGCAAATTACAAACCTTGGCTGTGTATCTCTATCTTTAGCCTTAAACAATATTAGATGCTTAATAGTTTCAAATAAGTTCAACTTTTTCAAGTAAATACAGTAAGTACAGACAGTTACAATTAAAATATTATGGATTGACAAAACAAGATTTATTATCTAAAAAGCATTTAATAAAGAAATATCCGCACAAGATGATTACATGAGTCGGAAATAGTACACTTTATTAATGCAACACCGTTTTCTAATAAAACCATGAAAAGTATAACCTTAAAAATATTATTCACTTAATGTAATTCGAGCCGTACATAGAATGTTGCGAAAGTGACTGTTATAAAAATCGTTATAAAAATCTAAAATCGCTTATGGACATTGACAAAGGTATATATTAAAATGAATAGCATACCTATCTTTCCTTATTGTATCATCCAATTTACACTTGAAAAGGTTTGTTATGTCGAATTGAAAACGATCAGAAAATAAATCAAATGTAAGCCTATGCAACTCTATCTTACGTTTAAATAGAACACATTTCTTGTACTTTGTTCATACCAATCTGATAACGTACCGCCACGTGTTAATGTATGCCACGTATTATCACATGAGCACATCGTTGTCCAAAAGGCGAACACCAACTGAACTTACCTTTCCACAAACAACATTCAAATATTTATATAATTAGTCTTATTAGACCATACGAAGATTACAGGCAGAACGCTCTATAAACCTAACAAATGAAGGAAAGTGTTTTAAACACTGTTTTGTTATATCCGTGCAACCACACGCATTTAAGACAACATGCTTCGTTGGTTAAACAATCAAAACCAAATCGTGTTTTGTGCGCAAATAATGTTCATGAAAAAATATATAAATTAGATATTATAAAGAAACAAAAGCCAATGGAAACAAGAGGAGCAATAAGGACACTAGCTAAAAAGTCAGTAATTTACCACCGGTATCAAAAGGTGAACAATTCGAAGTTTCGTCTACATATAAATCGTGGGAGGACTCAGGCATATCATGGGGATTAGGAATCAGGCGCGTTCCATTCTTATTCACGATGAAACAGTATATTCTTATTCACGAGTGACAGTTGCTTTACACACGATTTCTTTGAGTCAGTGAAATTGAAGAATATCACCTTTTTTAAGGCGTTCATGCAACACTTCACACATGTAAAGATAAAATCTAGTTGTATTTCACAACTGCATTGTTCGCTTAATAATATATATGTACATAATGAATACTACTAAAGTCATGTGCTTAATCACACGCGTATGTATCAAATGTACTGTGATAGAGTGTTTGCTTTTCAAAGATAACATATAACAAAGATAGCTATTTACGCAGTTAATGGTTAAGTCTACAAATAGTGCATATTGTGTAAAATTATTGATAACCAATACAGTAGAACAACTTTGCACATATTTCAATGGACATTGACAAAGGTATATATTAAAATGAATAGCATACCTATCTTTCCTTATTGTATCATCCAATTTACACTTGAAAAGGTTTGTTATGTCGAATTGAAAACGATCAGAAAATAAATCAAATGTAAGCCTATGCAACTCTATCTTACGTTTAAATAGAACACATTTCTTGTACTTTGTTCATACCAATCTGATAACGTACCGCCACGTGTTAATGTATGCCACGTATTATCACATGAGCACATCGTTGTCCAAAAGGCGAACACCAACTGAACTTACCTTTCCACAAACAACATTCAAATATTTCTATAATTAGTCTTATTAGACCATACGAAGATTACAGGCAGAACGCTCTATAAACCTAACAAATGAAGGAAAGTGTTTTAAACACTGTTTTGTTATATCCGTGCAACCACACGCATTTAAGACAACATGCTTCGTTGGTTAAACAATCAAAACCAAATCGTGTTTTGTGCACAAATAATGTTCATGAAAAAATATATAAATTAGATATTATAAAGAAACAAAAGCCAATGGAAACAAGAGGAGCAATAAGGACACTAGCTAAAAAGTCAGTAATTTACCACCGGTATCAAAAGGTGAACAATTCGAAGTTTCGTCTACATATAAATCGTGGGAGGACTCAGGCATATCATGGGGGTTAGGAATCAGGCGCGTTCCATTCTTATTCACGATGAAACAGTATATTCTTATTCACGAGTGACAGTTGCTTTACACACGATTTCTTTGAGTCAGTGAAATTGAAAAAAATCACTTTTTTTAAGGCGTTCATGCAACACTTCACACATGTAAAGATAAAATCTAGTTGTATTTCACAACTGCATTGTTCGCTTAATAATATATATGTACATAATGAATACTACTAAAGTCATGTGCTTAATCACACGCGTATGTATCAAATGTACTGTGATAGAGTGTTTGCTTTTCAAAGATAACATATAACAAAGATAGCTATTTACGCAGTTAATGGTTAAGTCTACAAATAGTGCATATTGTGTAAAATTATTGATAACCAATACAGT
Organism: Dreissena rostriformis; assembly: GCA_007657795.1. Classification (NCBI taxonomy): domain Eukaryota; kingdom Metazoa; phylum Mollusca; class Bivalvia; order Myida; family Dreissenidae; genus Dreissena; species Dreissena rostriformis. Next base: position 28,472 of record VMBQ01008301.1, read on the forward strand.
AGAACAACTTTGCACATATTTCAATGGACATTGACAAAGGTATATATTAAAATGAATAGCATACCTATCTTTCCTTATTGTATCATCCAATTTACACTTGAAAAGGTTTGTTATGTCGAATTGAAAACGATCAGAAAATAAATCAAATGTAAGTCTATGCAACTCTATTTTACGTTTAAATAGAACACATTTCTTGTACTTTGTTCATACCAATCTGATAACGTACAGCCACGTGTTAATGTATGCCACGTATTATCACATGAGCACATCGTTGTCCAAAAGGCGAACACCAACTGAACTTACCTTTCCACAAACAACATTCAAATATTTCTATAATTAGTCTTATTAGACCATACGAAGATTACAGGCAGAACGCTCTATAAACCTAACAAATGAAGGAAAGTGTTTTAAACACTGTTTTGTTAACTCCGTGCAACCACACGCATTTAAGACAACATGCTTCGTTGGGTAAACAATCAAAACCAAATCGTGTTTTGTGCACAAATAATGTTCATGAAAAAATATATAAATTAGATATTATAAAGAAACAAAAGCCAATGGAAACAAGAGGAGCAATAAGGACACTAGCTAAAAAGTCAGTAATTTACCACCGGTATCAAAAGGTGAACAATTCGAAGTTTCGTCTACATATAAATCGTGGGAGGACTCAGGCATATCATGGGGGTTAGGAATCAGGCGCGTTCCATTCTTATTCACGATGAAACAGTATATTCTTATTCACGAGTGACAGTTGCTTTACACACGATTTCTTTGAGTCAGTGAAATTGAAGAATATCACCTTTTTTAAGGCGTTCATGCAACACTTCACAGATGTAAAGATAAAATCTAGTTGTATTTCTCAACTGCATTAATCGCTTAATAATATATATGTACATAATGAATACTACTAAAGTCATGTGCTTAATCACACGCGTATGTATCAAATGTACTGTGATAGAGTGTTTGCTTTTCAAAGATAACATATAGCAAAGATAGCTATTTACGTAGTTAATGGTTAAGTCTACAAATAGTGCATATTGTGTAAAATTATAGATAACCAATACAGTAGAACAACTTTGCACATATTTCCCTCTTTACTGAACTTAATTGTATAACAGCTGTCGCCGAAGAAAAAATGTAGAATGTCGGATGTCGAGGACAATATGTTAAATTGTATCTCCTATGTAAATTTCCAATCTATCAATCCTAAGTATTGCCTTGTGATGAATAGGCAATCCGTAAATGTCCCATAATAAAAGACTAGAGAGCATTAATAAGAATTTAATTATAAAAACTTCCGTTGGTGTTTTAATTAAAGACTCATAAAAGGTGACGATCCGTAATTATTACCGATTTTTAAATATTTAAATATTGTTTGCATATTTTATTTATAAAGGTTATCAAAAAACAATATAATATATATATGCTATTGGACATTACCATGACAAATGAGCAATACAACTTGTTTTGAGCTCAAAATACAGTGTCCTCCAAGTCAATTGTGTTTACAAACAATCAGTTTATTTACATCGGTTTTTTACTCGGGATAGAGCAAGCGCTCCGGCGACTCAGGTCACCAAAATATATTATTGATTTTCAACGTTTTCCGGTAACACTCACACAGTGGGTCTCGTCTCAATGGTCAAAACGTTTGTAGTGATCTAATAGGTTACTTTCTGCTGTTAAAAAGATGTTTAAAATAGAATTAAAATTGAATTTTCTTTCGGCTATTTTAAGCATACGTCGGCGCTTTGAGGCTGCACACCGCGTTAGTTGCAAAGTTGTAAATATTTCTTCCAATTATGAAACGGGTATATCTTCCATAATTCTAGACAACGTTGCACTTAAGCTGTGTTGTTATCATTTTTTATGCAAGAGTAACTGAAATCCGGTAAAAATTAGACCAGTTTGTATGCATAATAATTGGATTTCTAAAGGTCATGTAAGGTTTTTAAAAAGAAATTAAATAACAATTGATACCAACTAAGTTTCAGTTTAATCAACCGTCAGTATCAACAAAGAAATGAAGCGTTATTTTAAAGTTCAACTTAACTTTGTGTAACTCGGACGGTGTTTTCAATCGTCAAGATTTTGCATGCGCGGCCAATATTTAGCACGTGCGGTCAATATGAGGAAATAGTGACCAGTCAATATACTCTTGATTGTCTCAATCCTTTTTTATGAAAATCGTTTAAAAGCGTGTGAGTTTGTTTGGTGGTCACAATACCGGACAGGTGGGGTTTCCTCCGGGTACGCCGGCTTCCTCCCACAGCCCAAAACCGCACCACTTTCGTGAGTTTAGTACGTTAATTAGGTATGAGTGCTGGGACACACACCGGGTCCTTACATAATGCAGTCTCAGGCGCTGAAAGAGTTCATAAACTTCGAAAAACACACACCAAATACATAGATAAAGGACACGTTTCGGTAACGTACAATATTTCTATATATTTATTTACTATATTGACTTTGTTGACTCGATGATAATTCGACATGTTTTTTAGTATGCCATGACTCCAAACTCATCCACTTGTTAAAAGTTTCCATGTTAACGATATTTGTTAAAAAATGTGTGTGATACACCAATTCTTATAAACGCTCGTGAAACAAATTGCTAGACGACCTCTACCACAAGAGCACTTGCACTTGCAAATGAATGGCTAAGAACAACTCGGCTAAAGGTCACTTGAGATTTTTCGTTGATCATAATATTCGAAAATTATTAAATCCAAATCATTTTCCCTTTTGTATTACACTTATACACTTGTACTTAATTAAAAATGTGTGTACTTACTTGTTCGGCATGTAACTTTATGTATTATTTGTATGTCAAGTACGTTATTATTTGGGAATGTACGACATCCCTTGATCTTCCTATATGAAGTGTTTGGTATATAGATTAAGAGCTTTTTATATGTCAGTCACATGTTATTGACTCGTATGCTCATCCCAATCAATTAACTAATAACTTAATTGTTACGTATGTACAAAGGCTTTCAAAGCCTTGACATTTTAGTACAATTTGTAATTTCAATACGAAAGCAACTGTCACGGACATAAGGCTGTTAGACAGTACTACGATATCGTATACTTGACAAGACAGTGTTTTTTTGTGATAATATTTGGAAAGCATCAATTGACAAACTGTTTTTAACTGGATGTGGTATTAGTATCCCTCTTGTATTGTATCCTTGATAGAATATATACGATTGCTTACCAATTTTGTAACTATAAACTATGACAGGCAAGAATTAGAGTGCCCTTAGACATTATAAAATATGGCAGACTATGGCAGACAAATATCAGAGTGATCTCACGCACAAACAACTATGGTAGACATGCTTCATTGTGCTCGCACAAACTACTCAATTTGGCAGACAGAGCAGTCAAGCATCGCTTATAATTTGAAAGGGAATTATTTTATCAATAATACATAGTTTAATGCTCATAGTAGAAAACATAATCGTATTATTTGTATTAGTATTTGTGAAATATTTGCAACTTCCTTAAACTCCCTAAACTGATGTAAATTATCTGAGTGAGATCATCGTAGGAAACCCATTCATACAATAGTTTGGATTATAGCTTATCGTATTTTTATAGTATGGCTCCCGCAAATAATAATCAGTTAAACCCATTCTGCATTGCTCGGAGGATTATCCTTTGGTGTAAGGAGTAATATTCAGGAAGTAACACTTGACTCAATTAATAAAAAACTATGTATTTCATTCATAAAAACACTTGTTGAGTTCTTATTATCATGGGGTCAATAAGGTCGTATTGGTATATGATTATCAAGAGCACATGTTAAAGGAATACAGTATGAGCTTGTTAGTATTTTATTTCATTAAATTCAATTTGGGTAAGAAACGGCTGGGTGTGCATTCATTACATATTTGTCAATTACAGTTATGTATCTGATGTACAAGTGACTATTTCTTACTCCAGCTTGTTCAATATGAATTGGATAACGTAAACGTTTGGTGAGTACATTTAAGAACTAGACTGAAATAGACTTGTTTGATTTTGAGGACAAAACAGTTAATATTGGTCGCTCAACAACGATTTCAATTCCAATTTAATATAATTACACTATAATAATTGTTTGAATTAATTCACGTCTCAGGGCTCATTTTTATTAAGTGAAACGAAGAGAATGCAAAATGTAAGTTGCTTTATTTCGCGAAACTCCTTACAGTGACTCTGATATTGTTTGCATTGTTGATGTTTGTTTACCTTCCGAAAGAATAATTTAAAAAATACACTTCTACCTTCGATAATGTAACACTGTGGAACATTATTTGATATGTATGTTGCATGTTGCATATATGTGGCGTGTTCTGAGAAAACTGGGCAAAATGCTTGTGTGTAAAGTGTCATCCCAGATTAGCCTGTGCAGTCCGCACAGGCTAATCAGGGACGACACTTTCCGCCCAAACTGGATTTTCGCCAAGAAGAGACATCATTGAAACGAAAAATGCCATAAAAGCGGAAATTGTCGTCCCGGAGTAGCCTGTGCGGACTGCACAGGCTAATCTGGAATGACAATTTACGCACAAGCATTATGCACAGTTTTCTCAGAACACAACATATATGTGGTCATACGAGCAAAAATTCACAATGTTCCACAATAGATTAATCAATATATTAAGTGTCATTTAAGATACTTTTTTTTCACCAGTGTTGTAATTGCGAAAGTTGAAAAACACATCTATTTATATTTTGTTTGCTGTACCCAGGGTTGGGCGTTTTTCGTAATTGTTTGTAAGCCGTTTGAAAATTCATATTTTGTATTTTGGTCGATCTTACGATCGGCGGGTATAATTTTAGAAATAACAATCTTAGAATGCGTTATAGTGATAAATACATCGCTTATACATTTAAGTGAAACTAAACTAGCCTTTTTATTTGAATGTTTATATCTAAATATCACAATATAATTCGGTCATTGTGTATCAATACACACGCATGTTTTGATACAACAATACTTAAGCCTAAAAATAGCAATCGTTTAAAGATAAATATCGATCAAATTTCCTGTTCAAAGAACACAAGTGATGTGACAATGTGAAACCGAAACAACCGTTTTAATTTTTATTTTTAAATACATTTTTGTATGTAGGTGTTCGCACACTGCGTGATATAGGATACTGTGCGTAGTAATACATGAAGTTAATTCCCTTTTTATAATCGTCGACGCTCATGAGTAAAATAGAGTGCTTTATAAATAATTTCTCATTAAAATGGTACATTGTTTTCTCTTATTCAATTGGACTTTACAATGTGACAATACAGACAGATATACACAACATGTTTGAAAGTCTGCTCACCGGGTCTTATTAATGTGATCTTCTATTCGATGCAACGGTACACGTTCCTTTGCAACAATCCAACGTGACCATACGATAAACGGGTTAGCATGTATTCACCGACAATGCTATGTATCGATAACAGTAATATTTTCAGTCATATTTATAGTCATATCTTAAGCCATATTATAAACATATCATCTTATGCATTATGTATATTACCATATAATCAATACGTCTTTTGACACCCAAGGACAGCATCAGAAGAAAACCTCTCGTCATAATTCGAAGTCCTGTATATACTTTAAGATCAGTTGTAGAAATATTTCGATCTATACATAGGTAGAAATAATAAAATAACTGTCGACTTCAAATTATTTATAATAAATGTAATGTATTAGTCGCATCAAGTTAAGGTCATTAAAGCATATGTGGTATTCGTTTCGATGTAACAAAATGATGTTATAGGNTGATCTTCTATTCGATGCAACGGTACACGTACCTTTGCACCAATCCCACGTGACCATACTATTAACGGGTTAGCATGTTTTCACCGACAACGCTATGTATCGATAACAGTAATATTTTCAGTCGTATTTATAGTCATATCTTTAGCCATATTTTATACATATCATCTTGTGCATTATGTATATTACCATATCATAAATACGTCTATTGACACCCAAGTACAGCATCAGATGAAAACCTCTCGTCATAATTCGAAGTCCTTTATATACTTTAAGATCGGTTGTAGAAATATTTCGATCGATGCATAGGCAGAAATAATAAAATAACTGGCGACTTCAAATAATTTATTATAAATGTAATGTATTAGTAGCATCAAGGTAAGGTCATTAAAGCATATGGTATTCGTTTCGATGTAACAAAATGATGTAATAGGCGTGTATATATTTCCTACAATGGATGTTGTCGGTGTTTAAGATAATATAATATTTAATTAATTTGAATTGAGCTTTTTGGGTCTCGTTAATGGTTTTTAAATGAAAATCTTAATTACAATTTGAAAACATCGAACAGATATTGCTCAATTGACTTGTGCTCAACTTGTTTTGAACCATCATGCTTCTGAATTCTGTATGCTCTATGGTAGTGTGTCAAACCATTTATTTGCCTCAAAACAAATATTTCATTGACAACATTTATTATTGCCGTTTGCCTAATTCTCATTTCATATTTCCTCTAATCCATAAAATAGCGACATGCTGTCTTTTATTGTGTTTTCAAATGATAGTGTTTACAATCTGCATGTCACTAAGAGAGTAAACTTATGTTTCTAAAAGGTATTTTTGCAGATAAATAACTTATGCAACAAAAAAAAGGCTGATAGGCTGCATACAACAATCACATATCTTATTTCAAATCCTTCATTAAGTCTTCCAAACATAATGTTTGCATTTGTTTTTTATGAAAGGTCTTGTACACATTAAATGTATACTATATGTCTTTGCAAAAACGTCACTGACATGTAGATGTGAAATTGTAACGCAGATAAACTATTGAACTAAAGCATGATGAAGATGTCACGTTCATCAAAACACATACACTCACAATAATATAGAAACAAACATGGTTAAGATTCAAAGTGGGAATTTCGATTTTCAAAAAGGACATGCAAAAAAGCCATCCTTAACACTCTGTTCACTTGAACCTACATCAGCATTCAACCGGAGAAAAATGTTAAAAAATGACATCATCTGATAATATGTCCCCACGTCGAACGTCGATTGCATTTATCAGTGATTGAGCAGTGTTGTTATTTTCTTGCTTAAATACGTGACTTTATATGCATGGACCAACAAAGTTTCTTCAAACGATAAAAAAGGTTATGACCAATCATAAACACGTTTTCTAAAGTCGCCAATTAAGTCGCAACCGTTCGTTAGGTTTCCTACTAATCTATTTGTTGAATATTATTTCGTTTAGTTCTTATATACGTGTTTCACCCAAGAAGGCATAGGGTCATGGTAAAGTAATAAAGCAGAATATGCAAATGAATTTGATTATACACAGACCAAATAGCAATGATAGGCGCAGTCTTGACTGACAACCAGGCTTACATTTTTGGTCAAGAGACAATTAAGATCGTTATCGCCCAGGTTGCGTGGCGGCTTTTGTTTGCTTTCGAAAAGGACAGTATCAAATTTGAAGACGCATTACATATGAAACTCCTTTTCTAAACATGAACTTAAACTGACATTCAAGACAACAGAATGATTTTTACGGGAATACGAAATCCACATTATGCATTGCCCGTATATTTCATTATGCAACATGGGATGGCCTGTTTCTCATCATTTTGGTTCTTGGTTAAAAGATACAGGGCGTACCAACAATGCTTGCTCGAAACATTCTTAAACAACGATATGTAAATAGATATATGTACTTTTTATATGTGTTAGGTACACAAGCATTAACGAGTATTTGTTATGGACGGCCAACGTGTATTTGATACAGTATCGCATTCTTCCCTGTATCCGGCCTTCAATCAGCAAGTCATTCCGCAATGTATGGTTTCCGCCCTGTACCTGAACCAGTTTTTATCATATTGTCGCAAACTTTCTAAAATTGTTTATCGGCATAAAAGAGAGACCGGCTTTAAAAATTTCCACAATTAAATTTGGACTTGTGGCCCTTAAATTATTTCCCTTTGTTAAATTGTGTTTTAAACTTTTATCCGTAGAATATCTCGATAACTTACAAAGACATAAACTTGAAATTTTATAGATAGNAAACTGGCATATAAAAGGACATACTTAACAATATTGCTTTAATCGAAAAAGAAACTTGGTTCGGTTGATGTCCATAAACTGTTTCATTAAAAAAATATTATTTTATATGTGAGTCATAAAAATGAGACAGGAAACAAATTATTAAAAAGCACTTGACTTAACTATTTATAAAAACGGATACTAACTGCTGAACAGGTTTCATGAGTGTTTTCCTTTTTTACATAGAAGCGGTAATAGAAACTAATGCGAATGTTACATTGATTATATATGACTTATGTGCCCCACATGCATACGCGATAAACATAGCTTTTAATATGTACCAGGTGGCTTGATTTTTACAGGATACGGCACTCGATTTCTTGCCCACTTTTTGACTACTCTCTTCTGATTACAATCTCCGCCTACTGATTGATGGACTACTTACCAAGGACTTTCCTATAACACTCGATATCGTAGTGATCAGAGTCATGTATTAATTGGCGTATTAATACCAAGGACTTTCCTATTACACTCGATATCGTAGTGATCATAGTCATGTATTAATTGGTGTATTAATACCAAGAACTTTCCTATAACACTCGATATCGAAGTGATCATAGTCATGTATTAATTGGCGTATTAATAGACGTGAGGATGTGCTGAATATCGATACTGATGTTGTAAGGCCTTCCATCCGATGTGGCGGCTGGAATGCCTCTCTCGCTAGTATATATACGACCTGGCAGCAGGCAAATCGCTTTGACTGGTTAGCGTTCATATTCGTTCAATAAGCTTTTAGGCTGATAGTGAAATAACTGATGTTCAGCTGAAGTCAATACAACAAGCAAAGTCGAGATAAAGTTTAGTTCCACTAATTTTGATTTCGGATATAAATATACAAACATCGACAAAGGTAATGTATTTATTGCACTTATTATTATATAAAACTAGCTATTATTTTAATAATTTCATTTAATTGTTATTAATAATAATACAATTAGTATAAGCATTATTAGTATTATTAGTAGTATTAGTATTATTAGTATTATTAGTAGTATTAGTACTATTAATATTATTAGTATTATTAGTATTATTAGTATTTTTAGTATTATTAGTAGTATTAGTATTATTAGTATTATTAGTATTATTATTATTATAAGTATTATACGATCGTTAGTATTTTTAGTATTACTAGTATTATAAGTATTATTAATATTATTAGTATTATTAGTAATATTAGTATTATTGGTCTTAATAGTACTTACTAGTTGTATTAGAAGTATTAGTATTATCAGTATTATTAGTATTATTAGTATTATAAATAGTATTAATATTATTAGTATTATTAGTATTATAAGTAGTATTAGTAGTATTAGTATTATAAGTCTTATTAGTATAATACGTATGATACGTATTATTAGTATAATTCGTATTATACGTATAATACGTATTATTATTATTATTATTATTATTATTATTATTAGTAGTAGTAGTAGAAGTATTATTGGTTCTATTATTTTTAGTATTATTATAAGTATTT
>VMBQ01008302.1:0-21154 GCA_007657795.1 Dreissena rostriformis
TCTGATCTTAATGAAATATGGTCAGAATGTTTATCTTGTTAATATCTGATTTTGGATCGTATATGGGTCATCTGGGGTAAAAAATTTGGTCACCTGGCCAATTCTAGTGTAGATGAAAGAGGTCACTGTTTTCATCACGTCTTAATGAAATTTTGTCAAAAAGTATTAAACAGTGTATTATGTGAAGTTGGAATTAGACATCAATCTGGGAATGACTTGGTTCAGTGAAATAATCTGGTTTACAACACGAAATGATTCAAATGCATGGCATGGACACAGTTTTCAATAGGATGAGGAATTGTTTCCACGCTTGGCATAGACACAGTTTTCAATAGGATGAGAAACTGTGTCCATGCTTGGCATGGACACAGTTTTCAATAGGATGAGGAATTGTTTCCACGCTTGGAATGGACACAGTTTTCAATAGGATGGGAAACTGTGTCCATGCTTGGCATGGACACAGTTTTCACTTTGATGTTTTAGTCCTGGTATGTTGGTGCACAAATTTAAATAGTTGTTCAATGTATATAGTATGCACTTTGTTATATGCACTCATAGGCTATTAACATATGTTCTGTAGTATGCTAACATGCTTTGTAACACACATACATAGTTGATTGTCACCAGATTGCCAATGTAGCTATTAACCTGGGTATCATAACATTATCGTTTGTTGCTTCTGTATTTGGACCAAGGGTTTCATGTGAGACTAAAATGATTTAAGCGGTACAGAATTTAATTTTTTGCAATTAACTATTATTTACTGTGTTTTAGATTAAATTTAGGAGAAAAATATTGTTTTAAGGTATTGTTCATATATAATATAGTATAATGTTACATGGTTATGAAGTCAGTTTATCAATAACAAGTTTTGTCATGTTAAAAAATATATAATTTTAGTACATAGATGCATACTCATCACTGACATGAAAATGTAATAGATGCATTCTATTATATCATTAAGAAAACACAAAGAGAAATTGCATCGACAAAAAAAACGTAATTACATAACTAGTTCATATTTCTGAACACCATTCAAATACAAAATAAATATCCATACTTACAGTTAAAATACACATTTTTAAGACTTGTTTTGTCTTTATCAGCTGCTTCTTTCACTCTTCACACTTCACTCACTTCTTCATACACACCTTTTTCAATCATCACTCACTGCACACTTCATTCATTCTTCTTTCTTACTTAAGTATATTTCTATCTCTCTCTCCAACTTGTTAAGTTTTGCCTGGAACTCTGTTGGCATAATTGTTCTTTCCCCATTGATATACAGTTCCAGTGTGGCCCTAGGGACGATGTTCTGAGAAAGATGGCTTATGAAGGAAGCAAATTTCTGTTTTCCAACTGCAGTTGATATGTCTCCTTTAAAAATAAAAGTTTTATAAAAAATTCTGTTCAATTCTTCAAATTAGGCAATTTATTTTTCATTATGTTAATAGATTTTATTTTCCTTTTACAAAATTATCTGGTTACTTCCAATGGATATGTTATTTGTGATATATTCTACCTTTATATTCCATCATTTTCTATACATTGCTGTATCTCTCATTGTCCTTGGCAAATGTGTCTTCCTGCAGGGTGGTGGTAATGATTTGTTTCATGTTTTCTCTATCCAAAAAATAATATATTTTTTTTTTTATGTGTACTGTAAGCTGGGCAGTCGATAAAATTACATCAAATATAGAGTAAACAATTTAAATAAAGTACAAAAATTAAAAAGTAAAATAAGTAAATTGCAATCAATGTTTTAAAATAATTTATGGAAATTTAAATAGTTTTGAATTTATCAATGCTGTTGAACTTATAATGCCCACATTGTTTAAAGCGGGACTGTACGATTTTGAGATGTGTTGAATTGTAATATATTGATAATAATATGTTACAATAACACAAAATAGGCAATATTTTTTTTACATTGAAGACGAATTTCATAAAATGCAGCAAAAACAAATTAGCGCCCCGAGCCGATTGTGACAAAGATATTTCGTACATTTTATCCTACAATAACCGAAACATTCGTCTTTTTATTAGCATCGGAGAGTTACGGATAATTCCGGTATTAATCGTGATTTCCCGAGAACTATATCGATCTTACATTGTAAACAACACACTACTCTGCGCACGCGTCAACAGTCGGCTTGATCCGTAAAACTAAATTTAGATTCACATCGTACATGCATGATATACATGCTGGCTTATTTGGCTTCCAGCCATTTAAGATTTCAGATTTAAATATCTGGCTTATTTCGCATTTTTCGACACATGTTCTTCTTAAATTTTATTTTAATTTATATTGAAATATATGTATACTAATTTTTAACACATTTAAAAAAAAATCATAAATATTTGACAAAATCGTACAGTCCCGCTTTAAAAGTTGTATTTATTATGAAACTCAAACATTGCATTTTACCTTTTTTTGTCATCCAAAATCATTTGGGCCACTTTTAATCCATTTGTGCCGGACGCTTTTGCCAAGTAGGCTGTTCTTTGGTCATTTACCATGGACTGAAGATTGCGAAATAGCTGTAAAAAGTCAATTTGTTTCAGTAATTGACTGATATTGGTCATCTATGATTTACTCTTAATAATATGAGCATTTGACATTATGAAATTTTAATCTGTTTAATGTTTAATCATGTGTTTGTGTGCCTTTCAAGTGACTTGAAAACATATTGATAGAAGTCGGATTTTCAAGCAAAGATTAAGTTGTTGTTTTTTTGTTGTTTTTTTTCAATTATGATTTAAAATGGAGCTCTTTGATTCTCATTTCAACACTTATTCATTGTAACTCATTAAATTACAATTTTTATAAAAAAAACATTTTTTTTGCCTAAATCTGTTTTCAACCATGTATACAATTTATACTGTTATTGTTATTCTAATAACTATTTCATTTCGTGGAAATCTCTTGCCATAATCTGCCTTGTCATATGTGCTAAAAAGGTCCAGAACGAGCTTGTAATTGTCAGCACTGTAGGCAGCAACAGAGAGGACAGTGCTAAGCCCTTTGGTGTAATCCTGAAACAAAAATTACAACTTAAATGTTGAATGTTAAAGTGTTTTATGTAATTTTAAAAAAGATTTTTAAGATTTTGTTCCATTATCAAAAATCTTTCTATCCAGAAGAGATAATTATTGTGCTTGTTTAAGAACAATCCCTTTCAAATAAATTAATTAAGTTCAAATACCTTCCATCTAAAAATCCAAGTGTTTCAGCTGCCTCTGTTTTCCAGTTTGTACAGTTGATTGAAAACACATTCCTGGCCACACGAACTTTGTCCTGAAATGTTTTTTTAAAACATCCAAGCACTTATTTCTAAGAATATGTATTAAATTATGCTTTTAAAATTAATTGTGTTACCTGCATGGTTGCCATGTTAATGTGACAAATAGCTGTATTGAATGAGTACAGTGCATTCGTGAGTCATGTGGTCTTATTAATATTTTGTTAAATGTATATGTGTTTACAAGATATTTGCATTATTAATTTCCAAAACACACATCTTTATAACTGTTATTACCTGTAAGGTAATATCCTTATGTTGGGATTGCATATTGTGCCAACATGACACGAATAGGGCTTCATCTGATGTCAGGTTTTGATAGATGTCACACGATATGTGCCTGTTAAACATATATCATCATTTGAATTAATGACCTCACAATGAGATGACGTAATAACAAGGTTAACACTTTCAAAACAAGAGATGTGTTTGTCAGAAACGCAATGCCCCCTTCTGTGCCACTTTGATTTCTTTTTTTAAACTTGACCTTTGACCTTGATAGATGACCCTGACATTTACCTTTCACCACTCAAAATGTGCAGCTCCATGGGATACACATGCATTTAACATTTTTTTTTACCTTTGACCTTGAAGGATGTTCTTGACCTTGACCTTTCACCACTCAAAATTTGCAAAAAAATGCGTGCCAAATATCAAGTTGCTATCTTCAATATTGCAAAAGTTATGACCAACTTTAAAGTTTTCTGACGGACCCACAGACTGACGGATGGACTGACAGTTCAACTACTATATGCCACCCTACCGGGGGCATAAAAATACCAAAACATTAATTAAATGGAGAAAAACTGAACAATCCATAATAAAAATTAGTTAGAGAACAACTAAAAATGGATTATGTTCTAAGATTTTAAATTACCGAAGACAATCCACATTTGGATATTCTGGATTTTCCAGAAGAATGTCCGACATGGCCTTGAGGAGGTGGTTCCCTCCCAAAGCATAGAATTTCTCCACCTTGAGGTCCATACTCTCATTTCCCTGCATTAATATGTATAATGTATATATTTCAGTAATCAAGTGGACGAAGGAAATATTATTAATGTAATATTAAATACATTCACATGTACATTCATTAGGAAATATGAATAAATTTAATTTTTTTGCTAACAAAATGTTGAATATTGTTTTATATTCTCACATTTTTATTTGGTAAAGTTTCACTTTGCTATTTTTTTTTACATTAAGCTAATTATTGAAGAACAAAAACAGTAAATGAATGTGAATGTTGTGTTTATATTTTTTTAAGAACAAAAAACTATTTTTTTTAAATTAAGCTAATTATTGAAGAACAAAAACAGTAAATGAATGTGAATGATGTGTTTATATTTTTTTAAGAACATTGCTTAAACATTTACATAATAAATGTATCTCAATGTGATATTATTCTACCTCTTGTATGCGGAGTTCAGGGATTTTTGTGATGGCATGTCCGGGACAATTTTGAATGTTTTTTATTATTATGTTGACCCAGCGGCCATTAACCTCACGTAGGTTGATGTGGCTGGGTGGCGTTGTCAGCTGATTGATTGCTATCTGATGCTTACCTGCATAATGTTTTGAAAAGAAAATAACAATATAACATAAATGTGTCAAAATAGTTTGCCTCGTGATCATAGAAAAATAATATTTTCACTCATGGCTGCGCCACTCGTGAAAATATANGCCACTACAACTCACAGCCCATATGGGGGGCATGCATGTTTACAAACAGCCCTTGTTATTTGGTAGTTTGCGTTTTTTTTGCATTAAGCTAATTATTGAAGAACAAAAACGGTAAATGAATGTGAGTGTTGTGTTTATATTTCTTTAAGAACATTGCTTAAACATTTGCATAATGAAAGTATCTCAATGTGATATTATTCTTCCTCTCGTATGCGGAGTACAGGGATTTTTGTGATGGCATGTCCGGGGAAATCTTGAATGTTTTTTTTTTAAATTATGTTGACCCAGCGGCCATCAACCTCCCGTAGGTTGATATGGCTGGGTGGCGTTGTCAACTGATTGATTGCTATCTGATGCTCACCTGCATAATGTTTTTAAAAGAACATAACAATATAACATAAATGTGTCAAAATAATTTGCCTCTTTAGTGATTACAAGGTTTTTATATGGTTTTACTTCTTAACCTAATTTTTGGAGCATATGACCCTCGTGGGAATTCAGCCGTTATATTGTGATATTGAACATTATGTCTTATATTTTAATGGGCATGCTTAACAATTCTGTTTAACTGTTTAACACAATTGAAACATTTGGTATGCTTGTATTATACAATTGAAATGAAAGAAAATATCAACACCAAAGTATGTGTATTTTTTATGACTTAAGTGTAGATTGTGGGGATTTTATTTTAAGTTATTCAATTTTTTCGCGCATTACTGTGCACAAATGAATAAGTTTATTAATGTTATTGTCGAAATTGCAAATCAGATATCATGTATTTAAAATTGTACTTAAATGTCAACCGTCAAAAAATAACATATACCTGCATATTTTGTCTGTAATGCTTGCAACTTTTCAGGGATTTCCAGAGGCTGGGGAGACACAACGTCCTGATTGTTCAACGTCACAACAGCGGTGGATGTTTTTGATCCTGATTATATTATTAGTTTTTTGTACTGTATCATCTATTATAAACTAATAACAAATACAAACACTCAATTAACTTATTAAGTTATTTAATTGATTAAAATTATTCATAAAATACTTTTTAATAAATTACTGTTTAATGTGTTATATTTTGATATGGGTCAGTAAGGTCAAAATCAGCTCTTACCAGATTTTTTTTAGTCTTTTGTTTATGCTGACGCCAGCGTCAGCTAGAATATTCATATACTCTCCGTTGGATGTCAGGCCCAGAAACTGGAATGTTCAAATATTAGTTTTTAAACATTATTTGCAGCATAACATTTCATCAAAGTTCAACATATGAAGTTGTAGTTCATGTACATACTCCAGTTACAAGAAACCATCGGTTTTGTTTGTCACAATATTGTACTATATATTCAGATGAAAGGAAACGTCTTGAGGGACATAACTTTGGACAAAAAAATTCAAAGGGCCATAACTCTGTGAAAAAATCATCCAAACAGAACCAGCTAATAAAATGCACATCTCCTCTAGGTAGTAAAGAGTCCCATAAAGTTTAATTGAATTCCGGTCATTAATTGCTGAGAAATAGCCCGGACAAAAATTGTGCACGACGCACAGACGGACGGACAGACGAAGCGGCGACTAAATGCTCCCCCCCAAAAAAAAATGAGAGGTAAAATAATTAATTATGGTTGTCAGTCTTTCATACTTGAATGTCTACAAAACCAAATTATTACACATTATCTGATACAATTGTTCGTAATAATACCTTTTGAGAGAATTCGCTGAATGAGTGGTCAAACATCGTCCTATCCATATGTTTCCTTGGTCCTTCATTGTCTAATTTGAACTGAAATCATAGTTAAATCATCCTTATGTTAATGCAATCCACTTATAGCTCAAAGTATAGCAAACAAATGTATTAAAAATAACATACATTTGCATTCCAATGTTGCTTAAAACGGTGAACAACACATATTTTGCAAGTTTATAACGTTTTTTTTTAAATCTATCTTCAAATCTCAATTCATACTAAGGTCTTAAAAATGGATTAATGAAACGCAACTGCTATAATTGTACCGTATGTCATTGAAAGATGGTCCATTCATGTATGTGTAATGCTATTTTTCTATTCGTAACATTGTTTACAGTACGTTGCTAACAAACGTTCTATCTGCGTTCATTGTACTAACCCAAATTTCTTTACTGGTGTATCCAGTACCGACGCAAACAACTTCATTGTCTTGCCCATTCCGGGTAACAGCCCGTTTTCCATTCACAATTAAGTGAATGGAACCATTCTCCGACTTTTAAAGCGACCATTTCATTTTAAATTTTGACAGAATATATTATGAATATCAAACATAGATAGATAGATATATTGTACCGGACACAGTCGGAGCTAACAACCCCTACCCATTACGAAATGGAGACGANGTCGGTTCGGTTACCCAGATCGTTTTTGTTCATTCATCGTATCCCCGTTTGGGTAAACACTTGCAATAACATTGAAAAAAAATAGACAACTTGATCAATATTTGTAAGTTAGTGATATGAGAAGATGTAAAGTATGTTTCATAAATTAACTTGTGAAGGTGAAAGCATCTGAAAAATACCGTTTTTTCCGTGGTCTGTTATAATAACATACCGATAGATTTTGATTGGTTAGTAAAACTAACGCTAGTATCAACAAAGATTGTCATTATTGGAAATGTAAACAACTGGAAAAAATAATAAATACAGATGGGGATAATTAGAGAAATAATTATCGACAATGTGTTTTTTTGTACATTGTTCGAAGTTATTTTATTTTCTTATCCCTTTCATTCTCCGACTTTATTAGAACGCTTTGCAACGATAATGATTCATTTCACCGGATTGACTGAATTTCGGACGGATAATATATACACGTAAAAACATTTTATGTTATGCAATTGAAGTAAGTACGTATATCCTTGTAAATAGTATATTAAGTTGTTTTAAACTTTTAAGTTTTACAATTCTCGTAGCAGGTATAAAATGGCGGTAATTAAAGCGTGAAATCTGCGCGTGTTTTTCGTGACGTAATTTGACAGAACGCAGGTCCAGGTGTGCAAAACAAACAAAGATCGCACTATCGTGGGATATAAACAAAGTCAGTTATTTGTTGTAAACAAAATATGAGTAATTTTGATTCTACTGGATTCGGATTGGAAAGAGACAACGATCCAAATGGTATTTCTATTATATTACTATTAATATTATTTTTGTATTATTGCTACTCACCAGCCAACTTCAATTGGCTCTTAAAATACTGATAAATGCTTGCAAGTTGCACTTCAATTATGATTAAAAGCAATTTTTACACTACAAAAATTATTGCTTCAAAACAAAAGATTTACTGTGAATATATATATATATAATAGTTAAAAAAAATCATTATGTACAACAGCAAGTAAGGAGAAGAGAGGTCGTCCTGTTGGCTGGCGGAAAAGAATGTCAGATGAAGAGGTTCCCCCCAAAAAGAGTAAGTGATATGATTCATTTTCATCATTGATATAAATTTAGATCACCATCATGCACTTTGCACCAAAATGGAATATGCATAAAGATTAAATGATTTCTCAGTAACCAGAGTGAATAATTTAAACTGCAATCAATATAAATTACCAGTATTCCTGATTAAAAATACAATGCAATATAATTTGTTTACAATGTCAAGTAAGAGGAAGCATGTACATGTGTCTATTTTTAACATATCCTTTTCATTACATATAGGAAAGGCAACACTTATATCAATATAAGCAGACTTGTGCGCGTATATATGCTGCTCGGCAATGTGCTTGGTGGACTTGTCTGAAGAAACTGTATCGAAAGCCAGAGTTGACTTTGACACACTTTCACCCAATGGGAAAAGTCAATGGGTATTAGAGTGGATGAAAACCCATACCAGGTACTATTAATTACCATATTTAGTTTGTATTATATGTGATGACATATTTTGAATAATATACATTTGTTGTAATAGTCAGTTGCTGGGTGACACTATTAATAGTCACATAATAACGAGCATAAAGATAAGTGTTGGTGCATGTGGTTGCTAATACCTACATCTAATGAGTCACAATACTTGTACAGAATTGGACTTAACAAGCAAAATAACTATTAATCATCTGATTGTGGTTTCAGACAAATATTTTTCAGAATTTATTATGAATATCAAACATAGATAGAAAGTAGTAACAAAACAGTGGTCTCTTTATTTNGCAGTTCATTTGTACATTAAATGTAGTAAACGTTTTGATACGTAGCTGTCTGTCATGTTCCTTGTCTCTTTTCTTTTTCTTTTTATTTTCTCTAAACAGTTTCGCTTTGTCTTTTCTTCTGTCTGCTGTGTCTTCACATCTATTTCATCAACCTTGATGAACATACTCTTTCTTTCTAGATAACGTACATTTACGTCATTTGTTTTTTATTATTATCTTTAATAAATTGTACTGTCCAAATACATGTCTGCTACCTCAAAAAATGTTACACACTTGCTTGCAATTACTGCGTATGGAGAAGAACTTTATAAGATCTCGATCTTTCGTTCTAATCCTTTTTTTGAACAACGTGACTTATTTGTAACTGTATATTCTATGGAAATGTATACCATGTTTGTTCGTAAAATAAAATATGTTTAAACTAAACATAGATAGAAAGTAGTACCAAAACAGTGGTATTTTCCCCTGCATTACAGGTTATCAGCAAACGTTAACAGATCACTCAGATTCTAATTTCTATTGTTGTATATATTAAATTTCAGAGACAGTACTGACATATTCCTGATTGGGGGATACAATGTGTGTCTAAAAGCATGGACAGCATGTATTGGCCTATCCTTGAGCTCCTATTATCATTTGAGAAGACAATTTATGGGTAAAATGTAACATAACATAATTTAAACAAATGTAACATTGAATAGAAGCAAATCTTGATAACTTCAATGTATCATTCAATTAAGATTCAGATGTTGACATTCATATATCTTTCAAAATGAAATACAGAGTATTCCATAATTTGATTGCACAGTGATGTTTTCATAAATTGTCATTTGGTTAAAATTTTGAATGATTGGCTTTAAATGATTGTTAAATAAATGAAGAAAAAAAAACAAAAAAAACAATTGCAATATTAATTTTCATTTGACACATTAACTATCAAAACAATGTTATTTTTTTTTCAATAAAATTTAAAGCAGCTTTCTAAGAGACTGGCAATTGTATATGAGCCTTGCTGTGGGAAAACAGGGCTTAAAGCATGAGTGTTAAGTCCAGGCTAATCAGAAACAACACTTTCCACTTTTATGGATTATTTTGTTTTAAAGAAAGTCTATTCTAAACTAAAATCCTGTCTAGGCGGAAAGTGTTGTACCTGATTAGCCGTTGGGATTGCACAGGCTTATCTGGGATGACATTTTACGCACATGCATTAAGCATCTTTTTTCCAGAGCAAGGCTAATATGTTTAACTTATTATAATTTCAGACGGAACAGTGCAGATAAATTGTCCTGGCAACGTAAAAGGTACCCTAACCTTACCAGCTCAAATGGCACTAAGCTGGCTGACAACGTTTGCGGATAAATTTGCTAACAAAATGCCTGTTTCAGTCAAGTAAGCCCATCGTCAAATTGTTGTGAAATGTTTTGCTGGATTTTTGTTAAATAAATGTTTCATATCAAAATAGGCTAAGTGGATATTGTTTGCTTTTATTTAACAAAAAATCTTTCATTTATTGTAAAAAAAAAATATTGTTTTTAAGATGATAATTCACTATTAAACACAAAGAAAAATCACAAAGAGAATTTTAAGCAATTTTCATATTTAATTATGAATTTCTTGAATGCAATACTTTAATTATTAAAAAAAACAACAGCTGATTATGGTATTATTTAGTAATGATATCATTCATCTATTAATTATCATCTGCTTATTTAACATAAAGTGTTATGTCAATTTGACGTTAGTAAACATGCACAACATGTTTGAAATACTTTTAAAAAAAATAGTGATAGGATGCAACAGGTTACATTTGCCGTCCTGCATGCATCGCTATTCCATATTTGACATGATGAAGAGCGAGTTTGAGGCAGAAGGCACAGAGTGCGTTTCCATGACCCATTTTCTTCGATTGTGGAGACGTTACCTGCCAAATATAATGATACCCAAGGTAATTATATCGCACCCATTTTACAAGATAAATCTTTGTTACAATTCCTACTAAATTTAAAAAGACCTAACATTTGAATGTGTATGCCCCCGGAAGGATGGCATATAGAAGTCGGTCTGTCCATCCGGCATTCCATTTTCAGTACTTTTTTAAACACAGCTCTTGTTTGTTTAGCTCTACTGGCCAAAGGTCGGAAGAGCTTATGTCATGGCGTGGTTTCCTTCGTCCGTCCGTGCGTGCGTTAGACTTTTTCTTGTTTACGCGATACACTCCACAGTTTTCATCCGATTCTTTTAAAACTTGTTCAGTGTCTTAATATTAATGAGGACTCGAACCCTATTGAAAATGGGTGTCGTCCGTCCGTGCGTCCGTGCATGCGTAAGATTTTTTCTTGTTTACGCGTTTAACTCCACAGTTTTCATCCGATTATTTTCAAACTTTTTCTTTATATTAATGAGGACTCGAACCCTATCGAAAATGGGTTAAATCAGAGTAAAAAGTCCAGAATTATCTCCCCTTGAATTTGTATTGGTCCGAGGCATTTAAGTAGTTGTTTAATAGGTTGCAATTATTAATTAAAACCTGCGCAGATTGTTTATATTATCAAGGGCTTGATCTCTATTGAAAGTTGAGATGATTTGAAAACTAATAAGGTTAAAGGAACCATTTCCATTTTTTCCTTGATTTAATATATGATTTAGTCAGTCTTTTAGTGCATTTTAAACCGAAAGTTTGTCCCGACCATAACTATGTCATTTATCATTAGAGTTTAAAATGACATGGTACATTTGTTCACCATCATTGGACGGTGTGTCATGCAAAAGAAGTACGTTGATATCTCCAAGGTCAAGGTCACACATTGAGTTCAAAGGTAAAAAATAGCAATACATGAGCTTGTCCGGGTTATAACTACGTNTTTGTTGCAGAAGACTCTAGAAATCATTGTGATAAAAGAAGAAATTGCTCATTTGAGTAACAAGATTAAACGAGTTTGTTGCTGAAGACTCTAGAAATCATTGTGATAAAAGGAGAAATTGCTCATTTGAGCAATGAGGAATTTCTCCTTTTATCACAATGATTTCTACCTTACCAAATTAATTTCTTCATATTCAATTACAATGTTATTTTTCGTCTGCAACCTCTTTCAATTTGGGACAGCCCAAAATGTGTCATTTGGTAAAGCATTAAGGCTTAAACAGTATTGGTATAATTAATTATTTTAAATTGTATAAGGAAAAAGGAGGCATTTGCAGTTTTTTCCTTGTTTATGCAACCCCTGCGAAATGTTGTTCTACAGTTCATGAATAATTCGTGAAATGTTCATGAATTGTTCACAAACCAAGTTCATTAATAGTTCACCATTAGTCAGTGAACAGGAAATGAGCCAGGTCTGTGAAATGTTCATGAACTGTTCCTGAACACTAATGGCATGACGTGTTCATGAACTATTCTTGAAACCTAATGGCATGAAGTGTTCATGAACTATTCTTGAAACCTTATGGCATGAAGTGTTCATGAACTATTCTTGAACCATTATGGCATGAAGTGTTCATGCACTATTCATGAACAATAATGGCATGAAGTGTTCATGAACTACATGTATTCATGAACAACAAAATTATTGAAAAATTATTTAGGGTTTGCTGTTCATGAACAGTTCATGAGCACTTTTCTTCTATTCGTCAATGGCTCATTCTTTGTTCACGGACTGTCATTGAATAGTTCATGAACCATAATTCTTCACTGAGGTCTTACAAAGGTTATCATAAGAGTTACCAAAGCTCAACAAACGGGTCAGGGTAGAAGAAACAAGTCTTGTATTAGCACTTAACATATTGATANGCACTGAAATCAAATCATTTTAATTAATATGGCATAAATCATCGTAATTGAACTGATATTTTGAAATGATGAAAATGAAATAAACAATAATTGTTAAAACTGTTTCCCTATGTTGTTAAACATTCCAGACAGTAAAGCGATTCAGGCCCTCATGGGCCTCTTGTTTATATATATTTATACATGTATTGTTGACAAACAACTAGCTTCATTTTAAAAGCAGGTTTATTATGTGTATGATATATTTTATTGCAATTCTGTCAAATGCCTATTCAGATGTCCAGATTTAGCATTTGCGACACCTGTCACAAGCTTAAGACGACCTTGGCGTCCACCACTGATAGAAAGGCAAGAAATGAACTTTGTAAGATGCGCGAAGAACATTTGGTGCAACAAAAGTGAGTTACTATAAATCATTGAACATAAATTTCAAGCAATTCTAATTTTTCAATAAAAATTCTAATATACCAATGACATGAACAACATAAGGATTTATGCCTGAATGGGGTGAACCATGGGATTTATTTATTTCCATTATATGCATGTAGGGAACACTACTTAAAACAAGTTGGATATGTTACATAACTTACTGTTTTAAGATGGGTGACCTAGTGAACTTTTGTTCTTCTTTTTCATTAAAGCTTGGAAAGAAGAAAGTATTACAAGCATGCAAGGAAGGCACGGACAGAAAGTGGGCAGTACCTTTCAATCATACTCGACGGAATGGATCAAGATAAGACATATATTCCACATACCATGGCGACGCCTAAGAGTTTTTCCAATGCATGGAAACTAAGAGTTAACCTTATGGCAGCCATTGTCCATGGTATAGGAATATATGGTTTTTTTATCCATTCCTGTGGAGTCATGGAAGTGCATACACAATATCCTGTCTGTGCCACATTTTGGGGATGATGGCCACATTGCCAGATGTACTTTATCTACAACTGGATAATTGTCCCGGACAAAATAAGAATCGGTATTTAATTGTTTTTTTTAAATATTTTATATCATCCCAATGTAAAGAGATTAAATTTTGAAACCCACTTACTTACCATCCATTAATGTTTTACAAATGCGTTACTTGAATTGATTCATATTGTAGAACCTTGAAATAAATATATAGTGAAAATTACATTAATTCTAATGTTTAATTTCTTGTAGGTACATCCTAGGGTTCCTTGCCTTTCTGATTGAGGCCAACATCTTCAAAAAAATAAAGTTGTCCTTTTTAATGGTGGGCCACACGCATGAAGACATAGATCAAGTGTTTTCAAGTATAACATTTATTTAAACAAACGTCACATTATATACAATTAATGGTTAACAAATGAACATGGTAATTAATGGTGGATGTTTCCTGGACTATTGTATGCATTCAGTGAATAATCGTGTTTAACAAGAAAATAATTGAAACACCAACAGTGGGCTGCTTAGTTGTTCATATAACAAGACCTTTAAAGAATTACATTCTAACATATATTTAAATGATTTTTGCAAATAAATTACAGATTCTCTGTCTGGTTAAATAATCACAATGTTTGGACATTTGATGAATTGATCTCCGGATTTGAGAAATCGTTCACCCCACATCCTGTCGGTAAGTTTACAAAAACAAATTACATTAGTGTTCAAAAAAAGTTACATAATTGCATGAATTTATAAAACATTATTTGGATTTGATAAAAAAAGGTATAATTCAACTTATAAAAGTGTAATATTACTGTGTAACAATTATGTAATACGATATTTTTTCAATATTTTCATTTACAATTAAGTGTTTATAATGATTTTCTACAGGTATGCGAATGCACTCGGTGTATGATTGGCCAGACTTTCTAGACCTGAATTCAATTGTGAATCATTCAAGACCCCACTGCTTCAAGTTTATTAAAGAAAATGGAAAAGCCTCAGTCTATTTCAAGAAATGGTCTACTGACAAAGTGAGTTTATTAACATTGTAAGACCAGATTGCATAATAATTAAATAAAATGAACATAAAATGAAAACATGTAACAGACCTTACTTTCAGTTAAAATTGCAATACCTTGACAATTATGTGTATTTAATAGGAATGGACAAAGTGTGCTGGGGAATCGCTGCTTAAGTCATTCAGCGAAGCGCCCATAGCTTGTGTTCAGCCAACAACTAAAAAAATTGATGAGAAGATAGAGCATGACATCAAATTAATCAACAGGTAAAGTGAATGTAATGTATTAATATTTTGAATATCAATCACAAATTCTGCATTAAAAAAAAAACATGTGATAATTGCTGCATAAATTAAATACAAAAACCACAATATACCTGGTGTACTTACAAAAGTGAAATCACATAAGGTATTTTTTGTAATACATGTACATAGTTTTTGTCTGTTTGTTTCTTTTATCATTTACTACCAACATACATCTATTGTGTGTTAATTCCATCTTTCCATATAAATAGGGTTTACATCTCTTTCCAACATTCTCTTGCTTACAGTAAATACAGTTTCAACAATATACACAATTTAGAAAACCTGCAATTTGTTAAAACCTGCTTACTGATTTTGCAAATAACACTGGATTTATTTCACACTGTACAGCTTTTACAAGAATGAAGAGAGTCAGGCCTGGTGGGACAGTTTCTTTGAGGAACTAAAGTCAGAAGGTGAATAACACAAGCATTAGTTCATTGCATGTAATTATATGTTTCTAATTATAAATTATTAGAGAGTTTTCTTTTTGTAAGTGCAAACTAGAAATAATTATATTTTTTATCACATGCCATACCCTGTTTCCCATGTAATATAACCATTACATATATTTTTATATTACACATGTGTAATATACTTTTTAGGCGTTTTCATTGGCTTAGTTTTCGTTTTTCGCATTTTGTTATTTTGCTGAAATGATGTTGCAACGTCAAATGACGCCACGAAATGTAAACAACATTCGGGAATTATCAGTATGTTTGCGTAAATATTTATTTAATTTGCTCATTTAAAGCATGTGATAAAAAAGATCTGACACTGGTTGTCATATCATACCATATTTTATTAAACTCGTCTAGGAAATTTGTTACTAAGCTCGCCAAAGGCTCGCTTACTCACACAATTCCTGAACTTGTTTAATAAAATATGGTATGGTATGACAACTCATGCCAGATCCTATATATATTGCTAAATTGTTTTTTAGAATATTCTATAATTAAAACTCAAAACATTTATTGCAGAAAATACGGATGTTGACTGTTTCAACATTATCCAGGCCTTGAAGGAAAAAAGGTGGCCCAACAACAAACAAGAGGAGAGGTTACTATTGAAATTCCAACCGTTGACAAACCGATTCCACAGGTATATTTATTAGAACAATTAAATAAAATAATTGTTAAGCTCAGTACAATAAGTGTAAAAACTTCCCATAACAATAATTAAAAATAAAACAACGCATAAAATTATATTATTTAAGCTGTTATTGTTTTGTATGGAAAATGCATTTTCTGTTAATTTCAAATGTTATCCTAAGAACACAAAAACAATTATATTGTCATATAGGATTTAAACAAAAATCGATTAAATTCAAATAATTATCTTAAAAATAAACATAACTCAACTAAAAATAAATGTGAATGCCAATCCATTTGCTCATTAAATATAGATATCATTACATAAACATGTTGCATTTGTCCGTTACAAAAAGCAATACCACTAGTAGAGGGGAGGCGGAAAACTACAACGGGCGAGGCATGGTATAGGGGTGATAACCCCAAAAAAGGGTTAGGGTAAGGGTTAGGGTTAGGGGTCGGGTTAGGGTTGGGTTTAGGCTAACCCAAACCCTAACCCGACCCCTAACACTAACCCTTACCCTCTAACCCCCCCTCGCCCGTCGTAGTTTACCGCCTCCCCTAGTAGAGCAGTACACTTGTTAAGAAATTTAACACTTATGAAAGTATATAAAAAACATTTACACATAAGGTTTTTTTTGTACAAGATTATATCATAAACAAAATTTTGGTATTATTTCTCATGTGTATTTAGGTCATAATTGGATCGGTAAAGGCAGTCGCGACCCAATCCATAATCCAAGAAGGGGACACGGTACTCTGCGATGTGGAGCGTTACGACGATGAATGGCCACAAGTTGCAAGAATCTTAAACATCGACAGAGACACATACAAGATCCTGTGGTACAAAGGGTCCATGACAGGGGCATGGACACCAGCAACCAGGCGTGTAAAAGGAGCCAAAGGAAAAACAGAGCCATATGAGGACATTGTGAGTCAATCTGAAGTCTGGTTTTCAGGTTTCAGATTTACTCCGGCTGGCAACCTCACAAGAGTCACAAAAGACAAATTAGAAGCGTACTTTGAGTAAGAAACATCTGATAAAGACAAAACAAGTCTTAAAAATGTGTGTTAATTAACATCTGATAAAGACAAAACAAGTCTTTAAAATGTGTGTTCCTTTACATCTGATAAAGACAAAACAAGTCTTAAAAATGTGTGTTAATTAACATCTGATAAAGACAAAACAAGTCTTAAAAATGTGTGTTCCTTTACATCTGATAAAGACAAAACAAGTCTATAAAATGTGTGCTGAATGAGACACATTTTCTGCTTAACATCTTGAATTGAAATGGAGATATTGTGTGTAGATAGACTAGTATTGGTCTGATATTAAGCATGTTAGGGTGTCTTGCATGTCTTTATGGATCCGAATTATGGGGACTACAAAATCCAAAATGTATTGAGACTGTTCAATTATATGCATGTTTTTTTAAATGTTCATATAAATGCATGTAATGATGCAATTCTTGGAGATTTAGGTAGATACCGGATGAACACATTTTTGCCGCGAAACGTTGTATTAAGTATTGGATATGACTTTTAAGCCTTTCAAGAGATAGATACAGGAGGCTATGTTACGAAATGTAACTATATTATGATAGAATTGGGTATCAAAATTTGGTAACAGATGTAAGATGTAACCTATACACAAATGGTTTTTTATATATCTGGGAAGCTCAAAATGTTGTTAACCCCAATTATTTTTTTTTACTACAATATGTACAAAAGCTAAAAGATCAGTTTATTCAAACATGACACTCAAGATGTGTTGGTAGTAGTAAATTTCATTATTACTCAATGTTTAAGACTAATTTCACTTCCGAAAAATATGTCACTGCTATAGATATAGACAAATTTAGAAAATGTATGGCTAGCTTTCGTAAAAATATGTCACTGCCATAGATGTAGACAAATTTAGAAAATGTATGGCTAGCTTTCGTAGCTCCTCACATAATCTTGTGGTAGAGAAAGGGAGGCATTACAATATGTCAAGGGATTATCGTACGTGTGTATTTTGCGAAACCGTTCTTGAAGATGAATTCCACTTTATGATTAGTTTCCCGTTGTATTCAAATATTAGAGAAATTGTACAGTCTATTGTCAACTGAGGATTTGAAACTGATAAGAAATGATTCCATGTACATGTCTAGATTTTGATTTTTTATTTAACCCATTTGTGATCTGTTTTGTAACCTCATGCACATTATGATGTATCATTGGTTGTACATATGTTTGTATAAGGGTCGGAGGCCTTATAATGCAATAAATATTGAATTGAAATTGAATTGCATGCACTTCAATAACTCAATAACTTGAAAACATGGCGTTGTAACGCCCTTGTTAGTTTTAACTGTAAATACGGGTATTCATCTTGTATTTGAATGTTTTTAAGAAATGTGAACCAGTTATGTAATTGAATTTTCTTTGTTTCAATTTTACTTTCTTTTTTTACAAATGTTTCATTCTATACATTTAATAGAATGCATATATCACATATTCATGCCAGTTTTGAGTATGCATTTATGTACTACAATTTAATATTTGTTAAACATGACATAATTTGTTACTTAAACACTGACTACATCACATGTAACATACTTTAATATGAACTATTTCTCAAAACATTCAGTTCCTAAATTAAACGTAAAACATGGTAATATAATAATTTATAACAAACAATAAAATTGTGTACTGCTTTAATAATTTTTGTCTTACATGAATCCCTTGGAACAAAATCTCAGTATTTTTTTTATAATAAATTGAACCTGTTAACTGTCTGTCGGTTTCGCT
Source organism: Dreissena rostriformis (assembly GCA_007657795.1). Lineage (NCBI taxonomy): Eukaryota > Metazoa > Mollusca > Bivalvia > Myida > Dreissenidae > Dreissena > Dreissena rostriformis. The sequence goes on from VMBQ01008302.1 coordinate 19,062, forward strand.
CTAACTGCTCTATGACAGCCATGTTAAAAGCTACACTTGCAATGTGATGACAATCAACTATGTATATACGTTACAAACTTAAAAGCATGTTAGCATACTACAGAACATATGTTAATACCCTATGGGTGCATATTACAAAGTGCATACTATATACATTGAACAACTATTTGAAATATGTACACCAACATACCAGGACTCAAACATCTAAGTGAAAACTGTGTCCATGCCAAGCATGGACACAGGTTCTCATCCTATTGAACTGTGTCAGTTTCTCATCCTATTGAAAACTGTGTCCATGCCAAGCATGGATACAGTTTCTCATCCTTTTGAAAACTGTGTCAGTTTTTTATCCTTTCGAAAACTGTCAAGCATGGACACAGTTTCTCATCCTGTTGAACACTGTGTCAGTTTATCATCCTATTGAAATCTGTGTTCATGCCAAGCACGGACACAGTTTCTCATCCTATTGAAAACTGTGTCCATGCCAAGCATGGACACAGTTCCTCATCCTATTGAAAACTGTGTCCATTCCATGCATTTGAATCATTTTGTGTTGTAAACCAGATTATTTCACTGAACCAAGTCATTCCCAGATTGATGTCTTATTCCAACATCACATTATACACTGTTCTGTGTATTATCTCTAATTTTACAAAATCTATTGGGAAAAAAACCTCATCGGTAAACAACAACAAACAAAACAGCAATAAAGAGAAAAACTCGTGTTTCTTTGTAGAGAAAAACAAGAACTGGAGAGTTTGTGATTATTAAACTTTTAACAAAAACTATGATCAAAAACATATACAGTACCGTCTTTATGAGTATAGTATTAATACATCTTTGTAAAAAAAAGACTAGTCAGAGCTTTTTACATACCACATGACAAAAAGAACAGCGATAATACTCCCATCTGTACCGTAATTCATAAAAATACATTGATATGATTTGGAGTATTATTTGATTCCTTTAATGAAGAAAAACATCACTAAATCATTGTTATTGTTTTTTTTTTATTATAATCATGATAAATTAACTTTTCTATAACATGGAAAAAACTCAACCCAGTACGGTTTACCAAGGGAGATAGAAAAGTTGACTTGTAGTTTCTACATAGCGTTTATTGAAATTAGAAAAACACGAATAATGTGTACAATTTTAGCGTGTGATCGCAATTTATATATACTTTCGTACAAGTTTATTGAAATTAGAAAAACACGAATAATGTGTAAAAAAGGCAAAAGGTACAATTTAAACTGGCATAATCGCCCATGGATTAGGTATTTTATCGTTCGCATGCGTTGTATGCTTACAACTTAGTTACGCTTTTGCGGCGAAGGTTTTTGGTTCTCACTGTGCACTTGTTGGACAGTTTGTGAAAAGCTTTTCTTTGGCCATGATTTTTCAAGTCAACTTTTGTAATCGGCATGTTTTATTTGCACTGCTTGCTGGTTTCCCTTGAACAAAACATATATGTTTCCCTCGAAAGACCACGCCCTTTCTACGTGCTGAGGATCCTTAAGGCGCGCTGAGGCAAGCACTTCCGCATTTAATTTGGTCAAGTCTTCGTTTACAAATATACGGGATCCTTTAAAACTTTTTGAGTATTTCACTATGTCAACTTTTATCTGCCGGTGAACGAAATTAATAATTATAGGTCTGTTTTCCCCCTGTTTGAATTTACCCAGCCTGTGCGCAATATCTATGTCGCTTTCGTTGATGAGGATGTTCAGGTACCTGTTTACAAGGGAGACAACCTGGTTTGTCGTAGCTATCGAAGATTGTCGGTCTTGGTCACCGGGGACGCCTGTCATTCTCAAATTATTTCTCCTGCTATATTGTTCTGCGGTGTTTGCAAGTTCTTCGTATTTTTTCGATTCTTTATTATTTTCGTTCACCGCTGCGCGGATTTCAGTATTTAGCTTTTCGATTTGTGTGTCTTTTGATCGTATTTCTGTTTTTAAAGATTCAATGTCACTCTTTTGCTCAAAGACAGTCCCTTCGAGTATTTCAAGCCTTTTGAGAACTGACCCAAGTAGTTTCGCCTTTAAATGCTCAACAGTTTCTTTGATGATATCTCTTATAAAAGACGTATC
>VMBQ01008302.1:23371-40585 GCA_007657795.1 Dreissena rostriformis
AAAAATGTGACTTCTAGAGTGTTAACAAGGTTTTACTATAGCCATATAAGGAAAACTGCCACGCCCCCTGGCAGCCATGTTTTTCAACCAACCGGAACCATTTTCGAACTCGTCCAAGATATTATTGGGACACATGTTCTGACAAAGTTTCATGAAGATTGGACTAAAAATGTGACTTCTAGAGTGTTAACAAGGTTTTACTATAGCCATATAAGGAAAACTGCCACGCCCCCTGGCGGCCATGTTTTTCAACCAACCGGAACCATTTTCGAACTCGTCCAAGATATTATTGGGACACATGTTCTGAGTAAGTTTCATGAAGATTGGACAATAAATGTGGCCTCTAGAGTGTTAACAAGGTAAATGTTGACGCCGCACGACGGACGACGCACGACGGACAAAAGGCGATCACAATAGCTCACCATGAGCACGTTGTGCTCAGGTGAGCTTAAAAGCAATACATATAAATCAATTGATTAAACAAATTTTTAACAGCAGTCCATGAGGGGTGCAGCAGAAGACATCTGCTGTCTGAGGACTGAAATAAGCTCACTGCAACGGCAGCTGGAAAGATAGATAACAAGTGTCAAATTTACAACATTATTGTTATTAGATTTTAACATGAACTTAAGACCCTTCAGATCAATAGTTTAGGCTATGTCAGACACCCTGTTATGATGAAGTTTGCATTCAATAGAAGTAATTATGAAGTAATTATGTTGTTCTTACTTATTTCCACATTTTTCGACACCTAAGCGCAAAGTGTGACAAAATTTCAGACGGACAGTGCGATCACTATATGCCCACCTTCGGGGGTATAATAAAAGATGTATTTTTTTTTCATAAAACAAAAATAATTATGTTTATATTTCCTAAAATTTGTGATAGGTAACATCAGGTTTGTTATAATGTATTTCAGAGAGAGAAGGATGAGGCACTCCAAGAGGCCAGGGAGCAACTGAGGAGGCTGCAAGAGTTGCTTCAGGACCAGCAGCAGGTTAGTTAAAAAGAATGGCCCAATCTTGAATCATGACGAATATGACACTGCTAAGACACAAAGTTAATAAGTGCAAATTAAATGTACATTATTTGTATCTAGTAAATTTCATATAAGGGATGAAAAATATTGTTACTACCAGATAAATTATTTAAGTAATTTTTACAGACTTTTAAAGTAATAGTTTTCAACAAAGATGTTCATTTAACTAAACAATCGACCAGGCGTCCATGCAAAGAAGATGCGTTTACAGTAGGCCAGTGTATGCAGTAAGTAAAACATAAAAGAGAGACAGTATTAACCAATTGCTTTGTTCTCAATTCTGTTAAATTTAATGATACATTTCAAATTAGCATTTTTCCACCCATATCTGTTTCATCTAATGTATAATGACTGCAAGTATGTGATGCTTTATTGCATTAATGATTGAGAAATATATTGTTTCAATCAAGTACATATTTATTATTTGAATAACTGAAAAAAAAATGAGATGAAGTTTCATGACTTTGTCTCGAAATCACACCAGGGTCTTTCATGAATAACCAATGTTTATTGTATAGCTAAATCCTCATACAGGCTTTATCCATTCAAAAATGTCTTTATACATTCATGCAGTTTCCATTTATCCCAGACAATCTCATTCCCCAATGAGAAAATGGGTTTGATATCCCAAAATTTTGTTTTCACATGCAATTTTTCTCCAGGCTAAGGTCCTTTTCCCTTGGACTAAATATACCCTGCACAAAGTTTGTGTATGGGAAAATTGAACTACAGTTTCCTGGTCTGCATAAATACACAACTAATAACAATACCAATGACATCTTACAGCCTATACTAAGCTGTTACATATAATTCCAGTCATCAGAGAGCGAAGATGAGGACCACCAACCACCAACACAGAACAGTGGAAACAGCAACAATCAACCAAAGGAGCTACCCAGCAACAACAAAACAGAAGAAGCACACAGATCAAGAAGAAATAGAGATCATGTATGTTATTGAAAATCTGTACTTGTAATAGATTTCATTTTTTCAATTATCGTAATGCAAATTTCCATTACATCATATTTAGTATATTACATACACATACGCTATGTAATGTAGCTTTTATCCGAAATTTTCTCTGGAATGCACAATGATCTGGTGTTCACACTTTCTGGACCCAAATCCTGAATCCTTGAGGAAGGGATTAGGTAGACACTCATGTTGACTTCATTTCATCGTTCGACAGATCACATTTTGTGTTTTGTGTTGTATTGTGCTGTTTTGGCGATTGGTCACTTGCCTAAAATTAATGACTTTGATTTATCTCCTGGTGTTTCTATAGTTTCTTAATTTTATAGTTTATAGACTGTTGACACCTTCTGTTTATATAACTTAAAATCCTTTTATGTCATGTTTTTATATATTAATTTATGATCTGCAAAATAATTCAGGTCAAGAAATTCATTGTTGGACAGGCTGTCTCTGCCACATATAGGGCAGTCAGGCATGGAGAGGTCTTTAAGGGATGATTTGCGGGAGCGATTGTATCAGTCATGCTATCCGGTAAAAAAGTTTTTGTTTATTTTTATCATTCAACATCATTTTATAACATGATTGATATTTTGTTCACATTTTTTTTTCCATCATTGGGAATGGGCTGGGAATGGAGTTTAGGGGGGTATATAGGAGTGAGCTTGTTTGTATGTTGGTCTGTCTGTCCGTCTGTCGGTCCGTATTGGTTGTCCGCTCTCTAACTCAGGTTGTTTTCATCCGATCTTCACCAAACCTGGTCAGAAGTTGTATCTAGATGATGTCTAGGCCATTTCGAATATGGGTCATGCTGCGTCAAAAACTAGGTCACTGGGTCACTTAGTGCGTTTTAAACATTCAGCATGTTGTCCGCTCTCTAATTCAAGTAGTTTTTATCTAATCTTAACCAAACTTGGTTAGAAGTTGTATCAAGATGATGTTTAGGGCAAGTTCGAATATGGGTCATGCCGGGTCATAAACTAGGTCACGGGGTCACTTAGTGCGTTTTAAACATTCAGCATGTTGCCCGCTCTCAGACAATACCAAACTTCCAGATTGTTGTCAGACATTCGGTCTGACAGATTGACAAATTCTGTCAGACCGGATGAGTCTTTGTCAGACCAAACAAAAAGAGAGAAAACACAAAATTAAATGACGGTTACACATAGTATTTATTTATATCAAAATGACATATAACAAGTATGTTACTATCTATTACTAGATATTGACTAAATAGCACACACCCATTTAACTACGTTAGATGACTTCAATTTCTGTTTATTAGCCAATTTCCTCAGTTCTAAAACAACACATCTTGTTAAATGTTTTCTGTTAGCTGTGGATGATTTCCAGGTTCAATTAAATAAATGTTCTGATAGAACGGTCCCTGATAATTGCCACCTTCTATTCTTGTTGTCTGAAATAACACAAAACATATTTTAACAAACTATCAACAACAAATCAACACATATATATCCCTAATTGTATATGTCCGAATTTGAACATATCCGAAATATAGTACATTGAGTGAATGACCTACTTTTTCAGAAATTGTTGGTATCTTAATTAAAATATATCCTTCACAGAAAATTATAATAATTAAACTATTAAACAGAAATGCTCACAAATGCTTGTTCAGTTGAAACAAATGTTAATGTGTTTTTTTTTTTTGGAGAAATTTAATGCATGAAACAAAATGGCGGACGCAATCGGTTGCTTAAAAAAAAATACCTTTGAACTCGCATGAGTTATTCAATTCTAATCCAAATTTAAACATCAAACCATCAACATGAAGTAAGAAAACAAGGTTTTTGACATAAGTTGAACACAAAATATTTACCTTCTATTAATCCAATGGCACATTATACACCTTACATAGTGATCTGTTTGAAGCCATTTTTCATTCGATTGTGTCGGTCAGTCCAATCGATTTTTTTCAATCACTAGTCGGTCCTGAGTAAAAATTGCCGGTTTTTGCGATTTCTGGACAGTCCGCTGATGTTCTATAACACTGAATTTCATGGGAAACCCTGAAAATATTCTATCGAACATTTCGGTCCGACGAGATGGGAATTTTGATCGGCCCTTGACATTTTATGTCAGACAAGTCCGTAGGTCCGACGGAGTTTGGTATTGTCTGCGCTCTCTTTCATCCGATCTTCACCAAACCTGGTCAGAAGTTGTATATAGATTATGTCTAGGGCAAGTTCAAATATGGGTCATGCCGGGTCAAAAACTAGGTCACGGGGTCACTTAGTGTTTTTTTGTACATTCAGCATGGTGTCCGCTCTCTAATTCAAGTAGTTTTCATCCGATCTTCACAAAACTTGGTCAGAAGTTTTATCTAGATTATCTTAAGGCCAAGTTCGAACATAAATCTTGTTTAGGTCATGGGGTCACTTAGTGCGTTTTAAATATTGAGCATGGTGTCCGCTGTTTTTTTGTGAAGACAACATGAAAAATATTCTGTGTCAATGTGCCATGTGGGGGTATTTGTCATGTCTGTGACAAAACTCTAGTTATGCTCCCCCAAAATTTTAGGGGGGAGCATATAGTCGCCGCTTCGTCCGTCCGTCTGTCCGTCCGTGCGTGCGTCTGTCCGTCTGTGCACAATTTTTGTCCGGGCTATTTCTCAGCAATTAATGACCGGAATTCAATTAAACTTTATGGAAAGCCTCACTACCAAGAGGAGATGTGCATATTATCAGCCGGTTCTGGTCGGATGATTTTTCACAGAGTTATGGTCCTTTGAAATTTTCCATTAACTGTACGTATAGTGCAGTTCTTGTCCGGGCTATTTCTCAGCAATTAATGACCGGAATTCAATTAAACTTTATGGGAAGCTTCACTACCAAGAGGAGATGTGCATATTATCAGCGGGTTCTAATCAGATGATTCGCCAATAAGACATGGGAAAATTGAAATTTGAAAGGTTAATATAGAGCAAAGAACCCTAATTTCGGCAGTTTAAGGTTAAAATGTGTATACCAATTTTTATGATCAGTATCTTCCTTACTTCGACATACCATTAACGTAACTTATTGCATCCCGCGCTTTTTTAGTGTTAAATGCCAGGTAAGGATGCTTTATATGTATCGTATTAACTTAAAACGTTAAGAAAGTATGAGATCGTTATTTCGACATGGTGCTCCTTATTTCGACACCCCTAGTTTGTTTTAAAAAATAATATCAATAACACAATTGACACTCAAAATGCGTTTGTAACTTAAGCCGTTTGTAACGTAACCGTTAAAAGCTGTTCTTGTTTTGTTTAAACTTGTTTATTTGTTTAGTAGCAAGCACTGTATAAACCGAAAGTTTATTTGCTTTGTTTTGCAACAAAATACGTCAATAAAATTCTTTTGTTTCTGTTAAGATTGTCTGGTTTACAATAGTGTCGACTTAAAAACACACTGACGACCCTTGGGCCACAGCGATGACGACCATAGGACGCAAAGGTCTTCAAGACGTCACAGCGTACCCTAATCGTTTCATACAAATTTTCGTGTAATAGTGTGTAACATCGAGTTTGAAAGACTTGCATTGTCTCCTTTAAGTTTATTTTACTTCTTAGAATAACTCTGCGACGTAAGGACTTTGATGTCCCATTAGCTGAAAACATTTTGATTAATGACGCCAATAGGGCCGCGTACGTCTCAAGCAGTTTAATACATTGAAACAAACGATGTGTTCACCAATTCATTATAATTAATTCAATAATTATTAATTTGAACAATCAAAGCAGGAAATAATTGCGTTAATGCGTAAATGTTGATGTCCATTTGGCAAGATTAAATTACAAACAATATTCACAGTGGAATGGGTAGTTGACAATTTGATTGGCTGGTATTTCAAACAACACCGCATCCCTGGTTCACGTGATATGCCAGCGTCGGGGGCATGCCGCACACTTTATCCATTCGTCTTTGTCGCCTTCATCAGACCCACAGCCGGGGCAAGATCTTTCTTCATCTATGTCATCGTCTGTGTCAGGCAGGAAAAAAACCATGAAGCAAATTGTCGTGGACGTGGTGAAAGGCAACCCCGATACTAAATCCTACAATATGGGACGGCGATACAAAGAACAATCCTACGCGCTTCAATACATGTACGTGGCCTACGCGATTAACAATAAGACCAAAAACGTACAATGGGACACGAGTGAGGTAACGCGATCGCCCGAGTCCGCCGGATACAAAAGACTTACGCGCGAACTTGACCAACCCGTTCCGGTGGATTTTGGCGCGGGATGGGACGTCTACCAAAAGCGCTACCCGCAGTTCGCCGGTATGCTAGATTGCTACGAAATATGTAACAACTACAAGTTTTGCGTTAAGGCCGAAAACGCGCTGGCCGCTTTCAACGAGATAACCGAAATCTCTAGCGACGACATCCTATACGAATTCGTCTTGCAAAACGGTAACGACGTGCGCTGCATTTTCTGGATAGAAAGGGCGTTGATGATAAGCTATACGTCGAAGAACACGTCGCTAAGGCAAAGGCAAAAAGCCATTACGGCCTGTCGCAAGGAATGTACGCGCGCGATGCTCATGTTTGAAAGCCTAGTTAAAATTATCCACGAATTGACGCGATGCGCGACCCCTCAACTGATTATCGACATGATGGAAGAGATGAACTTTTTCCCTCCGCTACGAGGGACCGATCGATGGACGTACTTGGCCCTCCGACCCATTTACCTACCTCGAGAGGATATGTTGTTTAGCCACAAAACCGACGACGAACTAGACGGGATGATAAAGGCCCAACTGCTAAATAAAAGCTACGTGAGCACGTCGGCCAGCGTGAACGTACGCTGCTTGCATCACGAGCAAGGGGCCGANAGGTAATTAGTATGTGTACACTTTAGCGTACAGATTGCTCATGCGTGACGGATTAAGATTGCGATAACTTTCCCCGTGCATATCGATTTTCAATGACAGTAAATATGTAGTAAACATTAAATCTATACCCCACCAATAGGGGTTTACCGTTTTCAATATTTTCTAACGAATTCCTTTAGCAATACATGTCTACATACATTTTTGGCAGTAAGTCTATAAGTCCATTTATGATCACTATCTACACCCTCCACACTTTAATCCTGACCTTATGTGCTGTTTAAGTTATAAGTTTCTACATTTGTAATTTCATGTTCACATCAACCGGAAGCGGAAAAGGTCAAAACCTTTTAGATGTTTTTTGTGTGTTAATACCGGTATCCATGTGAAGCATGGATATTTTTTATAAGTATATTTCCTACTAATAGGCACATTCCACAAAATAAAAGAAGAAACAGAACACTGTATCAGTAAGTATTCACAGTAGCCTCAAAGAAATCCATGCATACACAAGAATACACTGATGTCAGCCAATACAATCAAAATACCTGATTTTTGATAATAATTGATTGTTTAATACTGTCCAAGGGTTGTAAACAGTGGTGTTATAAGTGTAAAAAAATAATTGTTATCTCCAAACCACCCAAAAGGTAAACAAAAATCATGCAAGGAATGATACAAGTAATGAGCATTTGCTTCAAAGGCAAGCATCTTGTTTAAGTCAGGATTGCATAGTCAGGGGATTTCTAATATTTTATTATCCCACGCCAAAGGCCGAGGGATATTGTTTCGGCGTTGTCCGTCCGTCCTTCTGTCCGTCCGTCCGGCACTTTTGTGTCCGGAGCCATATCTTGGAAGTGCTGTGGCGGATTTCATTTTTAACTTGGTATGAGTATATATATGGATAAGAGGATGATGCACGCCAAATGGCATTGTACCCCATCTGTATATATTCTGTGTCAATGCAGCATGTTGGGGTATACGTCACGTCTGTGACAAAGCTCTAGTTGGGCGGGGGATATCAATTCAACAAATTTGCTTGTTCTTTTTAGAAGTTCTGTCAGACTTTAAACGTAGACATTGTTGGATGCACATCGAAATTAGTTTGTCGTGAAATTGATACCTGGAAGCATAATGATTTTTGGTTATATTGATCAGTTGGAGGTAGAGGTGAGAACCTTTCTTCATTACTTCTTGTTGATATGATCATTAATAAGTGTGGCAATGCTCATGAAATAATCATTTGTCGAAATTTTCAACAATTCAATCTTTAGAAAAAAAATCCAAAAATTGTACATGAAAACATCACTTTTAGACATTATCCCATCCACTGAGACACATTGATTGCTTTTTAAGAAGAATAGGGCAGGTCTTAGGTCAAATCGTCCCATTCCACGTTCGTTCTGGGTTGATTTGTCAAGAGACATATACATACTAAAGAGATAGGCAACTACCCAGTTTACCAATTTTTTACGCGGTTCTCGAGATCATCCTAATCAATCGGGCGCTTTGTTTATAAATCTGAATCAAGCGTCTCAATGAGTGAGATCACACTTCGTCTGTATTTCGTGAAGGTTAACTAAAAGCCGTTTTCGGACCATTCCGGGTTTTGGCCCGGACCTTTCACGTCAATTTAAGGTATAGAACAAGATGTGTTTGTGAAACACTATGTCCCCTTTTGAGCGATTTTGATTCATATATTTGACCTTTGACCTTGAAGGATGACCNGGGACGGCGATACAAAGAACAATCCTACGCGCTTCAAGACATGTACGTTGCCTACGCGATTAACAATAAGACCAAAAACGTACAATGAGACACGAGTGAGGTAACGCGATCGCCCGAGTCCGCCGGATATCAAAAGACTGTATTTATTATTTTATGTATTTATGTATGTTATGTATTTATGTATTTTATGTATTTATTATTTTATGTTTCGTGAATAAAAAATAAGGCATTCAAAAGTTCACGGACCAAACACGTACAATGGGACACGAGTGAGGTAACGCGATCGCCCGACTCCGCCGGATACAAAAGACTGTATTTATTATTTTATGTTTGAATGTATTTTATGTATTTATATTTTATGTATTTTATGTATTTATTATTTTATGTTTCGGCAGAAAGAAACACGCCGTACGGAAGCCAAAGAAAAAAAACCATGAAGCAAATTGTCGCGGACGTGGTGAAAGGCAACCCCGATACTAAATCCTACAATATGGGACGGCGATACAAAGAACAATCCTACGCGCTTCAAGACATGTACGTGGCCTACGCGATTAACAATAAGACCAAAAACGTACAATGGGACACGAGTGAGGTAACGCGATCGCCCGAGTCCGCCGGATACAAAAGACTGTATTTATTATTTTATGTATTTATGTATTTTATGTATTTATGTATTTTATGTATTTATTATTTTATGTTTCGTGAATAAAAAATAAGGCATTCAAAAGTTCACGGACCAAAAACGTACAATGGGACACGAGTGAGGTAACGCGATCGCCCGAGTCCGCCGGATACAAAAGACTGTATTTATTATTTTATGTATTTATGTATTTTATGTATTTATGTATTTAATGTATTTATTATTTTATGTTTCGTGAATAAAAAATAAGGCATTCAAAAGTTCACGGACCAAAAACGTACAATGGGACACGAGTGAGGTAACGCGATCGCCCGAGTCCGCCGGATACAAAAGACTGTATTTATTATTTTATGTATTTATGTATTTTATGTATTTATGTATTTTATGTATTTATTATTTTATGTTTCGTGAATAAAAAATTTCACCAAAGGCATTCAAAAGTTCACGGACGATGGCGTCGCGATTCCGGGCTCGAGCGGCGGCGGCAGAAAGAAACACGCCGTACGGAAGCCAAAGAAAAAAACATGAAGCAAATTGTCGCGGACGTGGTGAAAGGCAACCCCGATACTAAATCCTACAATATGGGAGGGCGATACAAAGAACAATCCTACGCGCTTCAAGACATGTACGTGGCCTACGCGATTAACAATAAGACCAAAAACGTACAATGGGACACGAGTGAGGTAACGCGATCGCCCGAGTCCGCCGGATACAAAAGACTGTATTTATTATTTTATGTATTTATGTATTTTATGTATTTATGTATTTAATGTATTTATTATTTTATGTTTCGTGAATAAAAAATAAGGCATTCAAAAGTTCACGGACCAAAATCGTACAATGGGACACGAGTGAGGTAACGCGATCGCCCGAGTCCGCCGGATACAAAAGACTTACGCGCGAACTTGACCAACCCGTTCCGGTGGATTTTGGCGCGGGATGGGACGTCTACCAAAAGCGCTACCCGCAGTTCGCCGGTATGCTAGATTGCTACGAAATATGTAACAACTACGAGTTTTGCGTCAAGGCCGAAAACGCGCTGACCGCTTTCAACGAGATAACCGAAATCGCTAGCGACGACATCCTATACGAATTCGTCTGGCAAAACGGTAACGACGTGCGCTGCATTTTCTGGATAGAAAGGGCGTTGATGATAAGCTATACGTCGAAGAACACGTCGCTAANTGCAGCTCCATGAGATACACATGCTTGCCAAATATCAAGTCTCTATGTTGAATATTGCAAAAGTTATGATGGCCAATGTTAAAGTTTGTGCAAACCAACAAACAAACCAACAAACAAACCAACAAACAGACAGGACAAAAACAATATGTCCCCCAGTATAGACTGGGGGAATTAAAAAGAACGAATTTTGGGATTTTTTATTGACTTGATTTAAAATCTATATCATGTCGTATCAAAATAACGAATTGTAAAAGAATTAAGAAATTATCCCTAAAAATTGAACAGTTAAAATTAATCAAGAACCAAAAATTGGCGTTAAGTCGTTATTGACTGAGTATTGTAATGACTTGTTTTCTTTGTTGTCGTAGTAAAATTGAAAATAAGTGTAGTTCTGTACTACAAATACGAAAAGTTTCTTTTGACAAACCAATATACAAAAAGATATTTCTTTTCAAAACAAGTTTTTCACTTATCAATTAAAAATAGGCAGTTTCAAAACGAATCGCCTATAGTTCGCATTTACGATTTGGAGGAGTCTTCAAAGAGGCACTGGCATGTGCATCTCTGCCCCGCAGATGTTACAGATTATTCCCATCGATCATTGTGAAACATCAGTAAGAACCTGTTTTTTATAAACCAGTGACATGTTGCTGTTACTTTTAGTTCAACTTATAGAAAGTTTTGGTTTTTGTATTAAAGAAAAATGCAACAAAGTATTTCAATTATGTGTTTTTTATTTTTATTCCTACAATTCTTAGTATATTAAACAAACAAAAACATGTCTATTTGTTAGTACATAAATTTTATTTACCCCCAATTCTTAGCATGGACCGTCCAAGGCGATGACCCCAGCTTTAGTCAACGTCATTTGTTATGTGTATTGTTTTGTGTTGTGCTGTTCAGCAATTGGTCACTTGCAGTAAAAAAAAAAAGACCAGGCGCGGTTGATGATGGGGATGCTATGCTGCTTGGGAAGCTGAAGTTTCACCTGTGTTTATTTTAATCTGAACATTTTTTAAAAGGAGCTGCATGTCAGTGTCACAGCAAACATGTTTTGCGGTATTGCTGGAGCTAGAGATGAGCTATGTGTTTTCAACTGCCTCCGGAGAGTTGATGACTGTGAAAAGAGCCTTACTGACATGAACTCAGCATTGGAGAAAGAAAAGGTATACAACATTTATATCAATAAATGAAAAATACCATGCTGTTTAATTTAGTAAATATTTTTCATTAATTAAATACTAAATAATCCCATCCAAACATTGACTAATTCATAATATAAGCATCAGTTATTAAACAAGAGGGCCATCAGGCCCTAAGGCGCTCACCTGAAAGCCAAAGGAACTAGACTATTCTGAAAAAATGCAAGCTGATTCATGAAGATTACTTTGGACCAAAAAAGTGACTTTAAACATTTTTTTTTATATTTGACCATGTGACCTAGTTTTTGAGCTCATATGACCCAGTTTCAATCTCTGCCAAAATTTCATTGGGACAAATGTTCTGACCAAGTTTCATGAAGTTTGGCCAATAAATGTGGCTAATATAGTGTCAACAAGTTTTCACTAAAGCCATATAAGGACAACTGCCCCCCCCCCCTGGCGGCCATGTTTTTCAACGAACCATAACCATTTTCAAACTCACCCGAACTATTGTCAGAAAAAATGTTCTGATCAAGTTTCATAAAGATTGGATAATAAATGTGACTTCTAGAGTGTTAACAAGGTTTTACTACTTAGCCATATAAAGAAAAATTCCACGCACTCTTGCGGCCATGTTTTTTAACGGATCTCAACCATTTTCGAACTCAGCCCAGATATTATTAGTTCAAATATTCTGACCAAGTTTCATGAGCATTGGACCACAAATGTGACTTCTAGAGTGTTAACAAGGTTTTACCATACAGTAAAGCCATATAAGGAAAACTGCCCCGCCCCATGGCGGCCATGTTTTTCATTCAACTGGAACCATTTTCGAACTCGTCCAAGATATTATTGGGACACATGTTTTGACCAAGTTTCATGAAGATTGGACTAAAAATGGGACTTCTACAGTGTTAACCNGACAAACAGTGTTTTAATCATTTGATCGAGTTGTATATAAGATGCACCGATTTTGTATCTTTTATTATAATGTATTAAATTAGTTTTGAAGGTGAAATGCGATATGTGACTGGATTAATATTAAGTGATTGGATTTATGAGCTTTTATGAATGGACTCAACAAAATAGGGAAAAGCGATTCTTCCAAAATAGTAAGTGTGAACTTTGACGGAGCAGCAGTTATGATGGGATGTAAATCTGGTGTGAGTGCTATGATGAAAGAAAAAAATCCTCGAATTGTGTCTATTCATTGTGTAGCACATAAACTTGAGCTGGGAGTACTGGATGCCGTTAGAAATATTGACTTCCTCCATAAATTTGAAGACATTGTGAAATCCATCTACAAGTTCTATGCAAGGAGCACCAAGAGGAGACGTGATCTTCAAGCAGTTTAATAAGACTATTTGATATTGGACTGAATGAAATCATTGTGTCACTGTGTGATACTGTTGATAAGTGATGTGTTATGTCTAATGCACGTCACATCAGACTACTTGTTGTATTATGTGTATGTAAATGAAGAAATAAAATAAAGATGAAAACTTGCCTCTTATCATTTTGTAGGTAAATTTTATGGGCTACCAAATATTTTTGCTGGTAGCCCAGTGGGCAACCTGAAAAATAAAAAATAAATCGAACACTGGTGAAGTGTTTCTTTGAACATATTATATGTAATAGAATATATTATGTTATATTGTTATATCAATTATTTTAGTAATATCTTTTATTGGACAAGTTGTCAACCCATTCATTTTTGCATGTGTACTATTGATTGTTCTTATTACAGCTAGTTTAGTAATATGGATTAAGCTTCGCACATTGTTTGCACAGAGTCAAAAAAATAAATATTTGTTTAATATAATTCAATTATTAATTTTGCAATTGATACACAACACAATGCCACGAGGAAGAAAATGAAAGAAGCCGCAGAGGGGGATGAGGAGGCAGCTAAATGTGATCACATGGTGGAAAAAAATATTCTTTTATAGAAAAAGACACTATTTCCATAGTGGCAATTATTTCTATGCCCTAAAATACTGCCCGCTTGTGAAAACTACATTAAATTACAGCCTATGACAGCTACCTTGCCTAATGATGACATGTTCACGTTGCGAAAGGATGATAACAAGCCAGGATATTCACAAGAAGACCGGGAGTTCTTGTCTAAGCAAAGACATGAAAAAGAACGAAAATGGATGTTGGACAGCTCCTCTACATAATTATGTTGCCCTACATGTACGAGTCAACCTACAAATTAGCAACTTGATATTCTACAATAAGAAGAGACGGTATGTCAACTGAATGATTAAGATGATGTTACAAATTAAAATTAAAAATAGACTTAAGGATGACAGGAAACAGTTTTAAATGTGTGGCTAGTCATAATTGGATCCTTTAACACAACGAGAATGCCAAAATTGACAGGAACAGCGATGGACGTAATTCACGTGTCTCTTACCAATCGCGTATGTTTGTTTTTCCTGCTCATTGGGCAGGGTGTAGAATTAAACACAATACAATACTCAGACTCATATGCGAGAACATATGAAAACACATAGTGAAAAAAAAACATATCTGCGGAGTGTGTTGCCCTACATGTACTGGAGAGTCAACCTACAAATCAGCAACTTGATATTCTTCAACAAGAAGAGATGGTATGTCAACAGAATGTTTAAGATGCTGTTACAAATAAAAACTTTGTAGACTTGAGGATGAGAGGAAACAGTTTATACATGTTTGTATAATTTTAGGTACATGTAATAAGAATTATTAATTATCCCCACACTTTTTGAAAAAAGGTGGGGATATTGTGGTTATCTCCGCCGTCCGTCCGTCCGTCTGTCTGCGCCACCTATAGAGGTTTAAGTGGTTTTATGATCGTCTGAAATAGGTTTATGGGTTACTTTTAGTTTATGTGGTTTACCACTTAAACATTTGGGATAATCCGTATAAAGATTGTTTATGCGGTTTGCGATCCTTTGAAATGAACTTTTTTATACAACTTAAAAACGGACTCCAACTTTTGTCCGATTTTATGGACGCTTTATTAGTGTTTGCTTCCCCTACATTGAATCTATGAAAACTGGAAATAATACACGCGGCGACCGTTAAATTGTGGGCCTGCGCTGACACAAGACACGCTGATTAATTGACTCTTTGCAAGGCCTCTGCAGTAATTCTGATCTCCCGAATCAGCGTGATTTGGAACAGTGCCAGAAGAGGCTTTGTCGTTTATTAATGCTCTTGCTTCCGAATCTTATACTTGAGAAAATGAATTGAAATGTTATAATTGATTAATAATTTCTTTTCTTGGTTATATTTACATTTCAATACATACAAGTTTGCTAATTAAATTTGAATTATAATGCATTGTTAGTTAACTGTGATAAAAGTTTGAATATAACATGAAGACATAGTTTGTATAGTTTAGAACTTGTTTATATCCGATGCACATCTTATCTTATATATGTTTGTGTCCGAATGTTTCGTTGTTTTTGTTTACATATATTTCAATTATAATAGCAAAGGGTAAGACCAGTTAGAGGGTAGACTTGTGTTGAAATGCCAAACATTTAAAAATTATTTTGTCCACATTGGTAATTGAACAATTCTTTAATTTTATGTAAAAAAACTATTATTTTAATTTGCATATTCCATTCGACTATGCCCCGAGATGTATCAATAGAATGAAGTTGATGAAAAGAGCTTTATCATGGGTTCCGATGAACTTATTATGTAACATATTGTGTTAGACTTTGTATTAATGGCACCATTTTCAATCAAAACATAAATTTTATAAGTTTCATATTTGTAACGAAATTTAAAAATGTGGAAATTTTAATACATTTTAATGTGGATTAGTTTCATCAAAGCGTCTGGACATATATACATGTCAGTCTCTCACCTGCATAAATATCATGGGTTTGAAAAAGCACCAACAACTGAGGATTTGACAATTCTTTGTTTCCTTCAACAACAATTTAACGCCAAACGCAACCGCTTTTTCATGCCTTGTTATTTTTTAATTTCCTAACCGTGCCTGCAAAATTGCTTTGTTCCCATGTAATTGGTAAAATGACACATGTTGTTTTCGTGTGGTCCTTTCCGATGATAGAAAGTAAGCTCGACCGAGCAAGGTACCTAAGAGACTCTTCAAAATAACAAAAGTTGGTAGATTGTTCGATATTTTTTTTAATAATAACAAAAACATCAATTCATTGAATATTGCAAATGCTCTTAATGTATGCTACCTGTCATATATTGTGTTGAATATACATTTGTATCATAGTCAAATAGATTACGAAAAAGAAGTTCCCCGTTATAACAAAGACTAATTTTACGAAAAGATTTTAAACAGGCCTGGGTGGTCACGAAACGAACAGTGTATAATATAAAATAATAAATTTAAATAATGTTTGATTTATAGATTCGATAATTTCTCAAGGCAATATTTATTGTCGCAATTATAAATATGTGATTATGTCCAGCGATGCTTTTAAAACCGTAAGCTTTCTTTTGTCTCAGAAGCGTTCTTGTTTTCTATATCCAACATTTACCTGTTCAAAACATTAAACCGCACAAACCAGTCAAACAGGAATGGTAAAAGATAGGTATGGGTACATCTTGAGTCGACTTTCATATGTACGCTATAACCCCCCTCCCCCCCCCCACACACACACCCAAAACACATCCACATCAGTGAGGTATATATATCCATGTAAAGCATACTTGCAGCTAATACACTTTAAGACAAGTATGCAAGAATCACAGGCTCTTAAAATAAAGTTAAAGAGTGACCTGTATTTAAGTTCATTTTGGAGCGGAAATAAAATGAGTCGTCTTCTGAGAAAACTGGGCATAATGCATGTGCATAAAGTGCCGTCCCAGATTAGACTGTGCAGTCCGCACAGGCTAATCAGGGACGACACTTTCCGCCTAAATTGGATTTTTGCTAAGAAGAAAAACGAAAACTGTCGAAAAAGCGAAAAGTGTCGTCCCTGATTAGCATTTACGGAGTGCACAGGCTAATCTGGGACGACACTTTACGCAAATGCATTAAACCCAGTTTTCTCAGAACAAGACTCAAATATTCGACTCAATCATATCAGGTGAGCGATGTGTACCAACTGGTATACACACTTCTAACATGTCGCAAGATTACGTCATTCAAATGACTAGTGAGGCGGACTACGAAACAATCTTGAAAGAGTGTCAGGAGAAAAAAGTTAATTTCATGGAAAAAAGGGACAAACTTAAGATTGAGTTTCAAGAACCTTTTAAAAACCTTTTTTACTACGACTTTAACGTGTTGTTTACGAGGCGATGGGACACGCTCGACCTACAGCCGCCGACATTACGCGGAATGTGCATCCCGTATTTGACGGCCGTGTCCACCGATAACGTCGACGGTACGCACACGATGATGTCTCGACGGTATCTAGAGCAAATTGCTGAAGCCCCGAAAGCGACGTTGTTGGACAGCCAGTTAGCTTTCGCGCCCAGCGGTTCCTACCTGTATCTGACGAAAATAGGCGCTAAATTCGTAAAACTTTACGATAAGGTGGACGCCGTTCGCTTTACGGACAAAAATTTGACATTCGCGGAAGTGCTGGCGAAAAAGTGGCCGAACGATATATAATGAGCGAATGGGCAATGATTGCGCATTCTGCTGCGACACAATACTCAACTTTACGTCGTTAAGTGATTGTA
>VMBQ01008303.1:0-37985 GCA_007657795.1 Dreissena rostriformis
ACTTTAGACAACTTTGCGCTTATTTCATTTAGCTGTTTTTCAATAACATTTTCAGATTGACTACTTTTTTCTGTATGTACACTTTCGGTATACGCTTCGATCGTTTTTTGTTACATACTTAGTATGCTTGCACGTGACACGAACGTGCGTAGGATCATAGTTATTTCACAATGAATAACTGTTCATGAATGTACCTGAGCGTTGAAATCCGAACTAGCTACAAACACACTAATTTTCAAGCATGTTGATTCAAAATTGGGTTTTTCTTCACTGTCTATCACAATATGTCTTTAAAAAATCACTAACCCTGCGTTCACTATAGTCACACATGTTACTGTTATTATATAATATTACCCATTCCAACTCGCTGTTGGTCCCGATGTATATGCTTTGCATATTTGATGCCACCAGTAGTTATAGTGGACCTTGGGACAGTGCCAAAAACTTAAAGCAGTGCGCTGACAAGTCACGTGACAACGAATACCAAGTCCAAGTCCAGTATCTATTGCATAACATTATACAATGTCAATGCACTGGATACACAAAACGGACGACCCCACAGCACGCGCATTGGATTTTCGATTATTGATTTGAGCNATGGAAAATCAAATGGGAGCAATACGAGACTGGAATTTATCGTGCGCTAAAATTGGCGCGGATACCAGCGAAGATATGCTGAATGTATGTATGCGAATATAATCAAGATTGCAAGTATTTACAAAATCGTTCATTACTTGTTGATAATAAGCGATACTTATTAAAACATGTGTAATAAAAAAATGTTAAACTTCTCAGATTAAATTATTTAATTTCAATATTTGTGTAAGTCGCAAGTTGATCAATTGGAAGTAAATACCGCATCAATCACCGGACTCCAACACCTAGGCACAAATAAAGAGCTGTCGCCGCTCGACATATGACTTTTATAAGACCAAGATATGTGTCGTGGTCTGAGAAAACTGGGGATAATTCTTGTGCGTAAATGTCATCCCAGATTAGCCTGTGCAGTCCGCACAGGCTAATCAGAGACGACATTTTCCGCCTTTATGGAATAATTCGTTTCAATGACGTCTCTTCTTAGCGAAAATCCAGTTTAGACGGAAAGTGTCGTCACTAATTAGCCTGTGCGGATATACATGTATATATGTATCACATTGTCCCTGTATAACTGACCGTATTAGGAACTCCGCTTATGCTTAGGTACAAAAATAGGAAAAATAAGTTTTCATTGATCTCCGAATGACTACTTTTAAAATGCGACAACACAAGTACCGGGGTCCTTTAAGATCGACCGACACTCGTTGTAATCAGTACAAAGTCTTCTTTGTGTATATATATATATAGAATCGGCTTTGAAACCAAAATGATGAGTTGTGTTCCTGACACAAAACGTGGCAGATTCGCATATCACTCATAGTGATTGACGAGGAACATTGTATTTCGGAGTGGAGTGAGGAATTCAGACCCGAATATCAGCAACTGTGCCAGCTGCGAAGTCTTGCAATTAGACTCGAAGACCACAGACATAATATCGAAATCACCAAAATTGAGAAAATATTTTCATTTATTGTAGGAAAAAGGAAAGTAAGGAGAACGAGCAGTTAAAATATATGATAGAACATCTAAAGGAAAATGGCTAATTATCTAAAAATATTTTAGTGTATTGTAGGTCGATTTATACAGTGTCAGAGATTTTTGTCGCTGTTTAAGAGTGTCTAGGGGACAGTTCCAAGGCAAGAATTCTTCGAGAATTTTCATCGCAAAATAGCACAATTTGATGTTGGTTTGCGACAGTAGCCTTAGGCATGAGGATAGATATCGCTGATATTGATGTTGTCACCCACGTGGGCTGTCCAAAGTCGGTGATCTTATATTGGCAAGAGGCGAGACGTTTATCGAGAGATGGGTGAAAAGGATTGAGTCTAATATTATATGATAATTTTAGCGCCTCATTGGAGACAACGGGAAAGGCAATTGCCGATATGGTAATACGCCCAGAAAATTTGTGTTTCAGACGTCAGGTGCTTCAAACTTTCGAAATTACAGGAGAAAATCAAAACGCTCAAATATCATGTTGCGAAGGATGTAAACAACCTCCATGTGAATGCATGGCTTGCAAGTGCTGTAGTACGTGTTCCATAAAATGTACTTGTTCCGCAAGATTTTCAAAGGACGTAGCCTATTTTTTGTCGTAATTGTATTGTATCACTTAAGGTGGCTACATTTCTGCTATATGTTTCTGGTGTGTTGGCGCGTTTTAAAACCGCTGGAATTAGATCTTGCAAAATACTCCCCGATACGAGAATTTCCCTTATATAATAAAATATGTTAGCGTTTCATGTTTTGTTGTTCTTTTGTTTTAAATAGCGCTAATCTTTTGATAAAATCAGTTAACAAAAAAGGGCTACACATTATAATTCCTAGTGAAATACAAAAATGAGCATAACATAATCAATAAAGTTAATAAAAACACACGGCAAGATCAAAGTTGTAATGGAAAATTAATATGACATTCCACGTAAATAAACAAATTATGAGTTTCGTCTAAATTCAATCCCATGTATAGAGAAACATGGTATTTATAACCGACCAATGACGTAACACTATGCAGCTTTCAATTTACACTGTGCTATATGGCAACAAATGGAATTGGAACAGTAGTAGTGTTTTCAGACCTTGTATAGCATAACTTGTAAGTTTTAATTAACATTCTTCTTATGCAACTAGTTTAATAATGTTTATATTATATGTTCAATAAGTGATTGCACGATTATTCTGCGGTGTTATATGAATTTGCAGCCGTTAAAGCTTCCGTCATGACTTCATGTCGGAACGATGCTATTGCAAAATGACGTTAAACGATATGAGGTCGATGTATATCGACCTCATATTTATAGGAGTAGTGTGATGCGAATGGAATCCCGGGCATTTTAAGTTGGTGCGTAATGTGAATACTTTCTGCTACAACCATTTTGAAATCAATGTTTGCTTTGTTTGGGGAAACAATTGTGTACATACAATGTGTTCCTCGCTATAATTTCATTCCGTAATATGAAAAAGCGATGGTACATTATGTTGTGTTACAATATGATTAAGTGAAGGAAATTGTTAATTTTATTTTTGCGTAAATTTGGTTAAACTGTTTCAGGTTGTTAACATTACAAAAACAGAGCATACACAAGACTTCAACTACATTTATTAGTAAACAATAAGCGTCCATTATCGTTTGTACCTTATATTGAAAAGCGTGACACTAGCTTTTCATTTGTAAAAAAAAATACTAGCTAGTAAAACAATCGAAAAAAAACACACTAGTTGAACAAACTAATGCTACCCCAAAATACTATTAGTTGTAATTATGTGTAGTGAATCGTCTTTTTGAACACCAGAGATCTATCTAGCAATATTCTGGTACAAACGCACGTACAATCAACGAGAGACATATCACCTGTATATAGTTGTTGTTCTAAATGCAGTTTTATTTAATTTAAACTATACTATGCTTCACTAGAAAGTACAAATCCTTAAGTCGGTGTTACAATTTTCGCGATTTTGACCACTAGATTGTTGCACTTATTGGTATGATACGATGTTGATAAACAAGTTGTCAAGTGTCAACTAACAATAAAGACCCAGCTATACATAATCCACTCACACGTAGGCATGAGTTCATTCTAGGTTATGATCTTAAACATCATTAGAACACTTTTAGGGAAAATATAAAAATGCCAGTAACTGATAGACTTTGAGAAACGTGGGATTTTTTGGGCAACTGTGCCGGCTTACAGTAAGATTTTTAGCCAAGAAAGTGTTCATCCATAGACTTGTACGATATTGCTTAGGGTGCGTGAATATGCAAGGGCTGATTCCTTACATCTATAGACTTTTACAAAAGTACAGTTTGATTCTACCCTAGAAATGTATCTGGAAAGTGCTGTATTCCCCGGAAAGATGGCATGAAAACGGACAATCAAAGACAGTGTTAGAATGACAAACAGACAAAGACGATCAGAAAATGCAAATGAAATAACATGTCTCGAGGACTCAAAGCTATTTGAAGCTGATAGACCGCTTACCGCCATCGTCATTTCTAAGAATTCACCGTCACTCGCTGTGATAAAACATAAATCAACGAAGATTCTGAGTATGGCGATGTAGAGGCAATTTGCAAAAAAAATGTGCAATCTTGAACAAGTTCACCGACAGTATTGTGAACCATACTCTCTGGTTTTGTGAAAAAAAAACAGAATCCAAAAGGAATAAGCTTATTGTTGAACTGTACAAAGTGACTGGGCACTGCAAATTTATGCAATTTATGAATCTTCCAGTAATGACAATGAGTAGGCATCTAGTGTGTAGTGCATTTACAGTAACTGAAGATGACCTTTTTAGCAATTTCGCTTTACTCAAACTCATATGTGATTTGTTTTAACATGATTATGATACATTCGCTTATAATCGACTATAATGTTTCTTTGTAATGGTATGTAACTTACATGATGATATTGTCAATATATTATGGATAATCTTACTTAAGATTAAGGCATTAAGACAGTTTTGTTTGAATATTCATTCATGATTACACTTTTTGTAAATCATGCCACTCTTTCTATGTTAAACATGCTTTGTGATTACTGTATAACTATGTTGTTCGAATCTTCGATATCGGAGGAAATAAATAATAAAGAATATACTGCAAGAACACTAGTTTAAATTGCATTGTTTCTCATTAGCGACGCTTTACTTATAGAAGGACTTTAATCATATTACTTAAAGTATAAGTTATATTGGTTTACAAAGAAGTGAATAAAGAGATAATATATCGATTGATTTACGTAAAATGAACGCTAATCGTATGCAGACATTTGTGTCCTTAACCGAGCGTTTGTGCAGCCATTGTGTCTGTTCAATGTACGTGTGTGACCGGGTCGTCGTGATACCCTGCAGTGATGCAGATCTGTGATACCTGGTGAGCGACCAGGTTCACTTTGGGGCTTTCTTGTTTCTCTTCAGTTCATTCACCCGTATCGTTGTACTGCATGCTGCAAGTTATAAGACCACATCGGAAAATGTGTTATTAATATCACGTGTTATCTGCCAATCTTGTGACATTCATGCTATTTTACGATGAATTAGATAGCTACGGTACGATTCAAATACTCACTCTGTCATGTCACAAGTTCATTGGCTTGCAACCGCTGGTTTGGTTTGTTTTGATGTCAGTTGGAAGTGCTTTCTCATTTAAATAATGTAACATTGAGATTTGAATGTCTGAAACATAGTGCTTAATTAGTGCATGCCTTTGAGCCTCTTATTTGATAGTAATTGTTGAACATTCTTAAGTAATAATCGTAATCAAGTTGAGCGACTCAATTAACGCCCAATTACCGGGCAATAATGTTTGGTAAATTCCATGATATGCAATGCCTGTGTAGATATATAAATGTAAAGGTCAGTGCTCAACATTATTGACATATTACAGCTTATGCAGATTGCTACTTAATGATCGAACAAGCACTTTTGAACTTACATGTCTCACGTGTTACCCTGTTGCAAGGACGTGTTTTAGGCAACGTACGTGTCCCCAGCTCAGTGGTTAATAAAGGTAACGAATCTGTAAAATTATAACAGTTTTTGCGAATAAACGCACACTTCTCGAATGATAAACATAAAAAACAAAATATTGATAAAAGACTTGAAGTCATGTTTAAACTATTCTGTGTTTACTTGCTTATTAATCTTGCCCGTCAAAACATGATCCTGTTTATTGTTTACTGAATACACGATTACTGTCGATGAATGCCGAATCACCGGAGTTTTCCGTGTCTGCCATTCAATGTCTTCTGTAATATTTCCGGAGATAATCGTCAAATCATTTCCTTGACCGGTCTGGCCGTTGAGGGGAAATTAGGGACGACCTCACACAGATCATCCGCAAGTTGACCAACAAGGGCTGCTGTCATGGTCCGGACGTACTCGTTGTTCTTGTGCTTTGTGTATGAGATACGGAGCTGTCTCCATAGGCACTTGTGTCAAAAGCCTGTATCTTGCGTTCTGTGTCCGCGCACAGTGTTCAGGTCTCGCTTCCGTACAGTAGGATGGAGACTACGAGGGACTTGTATAGACTGTGTTTTGTGGGGAAGCTGATGTCAAGAACCTGCTCGGTCTGGTCGCCATAGCAAGTCCTATTCGGACCTCAGCGGTACTGTTACCATCATTGGATAGGGTTGCACCAACGTACTTGAAACCTGTCTGTTTTGCTGTTCATGGTGATGTCTGCACTATTGTTGTTCGTGCTATTTATCATGATCTTTGACTTCTCCGTAGTGATCTCCATCCCGTATGCTGCTGCTCGTTGATAGAGTATGTTTGTGATGTATTTTAGTGTACTGCCGGTGCCGCCCATCAGGTCCATGTCATCAGTGAATCTCATGTTGGAGATCGGTCTGCAACCGATGGAGATGGGTGTGTGGTTGTCTTGGAGGGTCTCCTGCATTATCGTCTCAATGAAAAGGTTAACTAGAACTGGGGAGAGCAAACATCCCTGACGGACGCCCGCTGATGTTGTAAGGCCTTGCTGAGATACGCACGGAGAGCTCTGGAGGCTGCTGGAGACTGGGGTGCATTCGATGACCACTTTCTTCCTAACGATTAAAGCAATCCCGTAGCGATGTGTCTAATCCTCACCACTGAACAATATAGTGTGCCCTTCACTTGTTCCGCAGCATTGCTACTTGACCGCGGCTTGTCCGAAGATGTCCCAGCGGTAGCGCATATTCTCTTGAGTCAGTTCGTGGATCTTTCCGCACGCATGGTGTGTTCTTACGTTCCATGTTCCCTGTGTTGCCATGTTGATCGCTTGGTTAGTCCCAGTAACTAACTCGTCGAATCCACCCTGGAGACTGGCAGTGGAGTGCGCGGTCGTTGTTATTCCGGGCACCGACCGATCCTGCGTGTTACTCTTTATTATTGTCCTCTTCATTTCCTTTCAGTGGGCTTAAGTAAATATTGGCGTCGTCCTTATCTTCTCCCATTACTTACAGCTGGTCGCACAAAACGTGCCAGCCCCCTAACATCATTTTGACCGCCAGCAGAAGCGATTACAAGGGTGTGGTTGGGCCAAGGAGTCGGAACCAGAAGTGAGAGTTGAGTGTCAGGTGAGAGTGAGTTGCTGCCAAGCGGCAAAAAGTACTATTTCTACGCTGAAATTTAAATAAACGAAGCAGGGAATGCTGGCAGCTTTTTTGCTAACCGGTCGTTTTTTGTTTTTTTAAATACTTGTCAATATTGCCAGTATGGATAAATTAAATCTTAATGGATTGTGAAACAGATTCACACTTAGATTTTGAAACGAGAGGAATTCGGAAACGATACATGTTCATCATATTAAAGATAAGGTTAATATAAAATGCTTTCTTGTCAATGGACGTTATACGTTGCCGTAAGGGATCTTGTTTAAAGATGAAATGAACATCGTTGGAACACGTGACTTGTGTTCATCAGCGTGAACACCATCGTGTTTACATAGGTATGCGCAAATACGCCTACCCTAATAATAGGATTATTCGAGGAGACATCAGGTCGGGGCACAACGATAAATGCGGCACCGCTTTCGTCATTCCCATTTAATTAGAATGCCCAATGATCACACTCTGTGCATTGCATTTCACATTCCTAAAAAACTTTCTTAATTGTTGTATGATGAAAGTATGTTACTATTTATAACTGTCTAGACCATGAAATGGCAAGGCCACAACACACAAACATTATATTAATTCACTATAGTGCAATAATCGCGATAATTGCTAGAACCGCAAATTGTTTGCACGACTCAGCAGTCATGGGGCATGGCGTAGCAATGTCCGAGATATGTGCAATATTAATGCCTTACTGATGCTGCAGGCGTCATTGAAAAGCTGAATATCTGCAAGCTGCAGTAGTTCGTCTCAATTAAAATTGAGGACTTGGGTTCCAAATATCATCGGCTTACGCGCGGTGCTTATCTTTGTGGATTTAAGATGGTGGTACATACTTGATACCGAGGTAATTACAAAATATTATATGGGAACATATTGATGGTGTAACAGAGTCACGCTTATTGTTTTAAACGAGTGAAATGAACACATTTCGGAAAACGAAACAGAAACAGTATCTTTACAAGAAAATAACAAGAAAACTTGGCAAGGGACGTCAGGCGTATTGTGTACATATGAAAGGAACATTGTTGTGTCACGTGACTTGCGTACATCAGCATGAACATCATCGTATAAATCGTTAATAGTTGTATTTGAGTCGCCATCAGGTTGGGGAACAACCATCAATGCGAATTTATTTAGTCATGCCTATTTGCCTTAATTATAATGAGCAATGAACTCACACTGCGTATTGCATTTCACATTCCGTACAACGAACTATATAATTATGCGCATGTTTAATGTATCAAGAACTTTGAAATGACATTCATATAAAGTACACACATATTCCATTGTTCCCCTAGAGTGCGATAATTGCGATAATTATGATAATTATGATTTGTTTGCTTGCACCAGAAGTGATGCGACGCTGCCTTTCATTATGCTTGAAAGGTGCTATATAAGGCTATTACTGGCGTGACATGCATCATTGAGGAACTGGATCTCTGCGGACTGCAGTACTTCGTCTCAATTGAAAATGACGACTTGGGTTCCATATGTCATCGGCTTACACGTGGTGCTTCTCTTTGTGGAGTTGAGATGGTGTTTCATACTTGATGATAAGGTAAATATTACATGTTAAATGTCGATTTGTTGTGCATGGCTAGCATTTAAAAAGCTCCTTTTAGGGAAACCTGAACGTAAGTTGCACTTTAATTTCAAATTTTCTTGTTACAAGAATATGTTAATAGAAATGAAATCGCGTAACATAAACAGGATACATGCAATCTTGTTAACATTTTCGGTATTCACACGTGCGCTGCAATTTTTTTTTTCCGCACCGAATACCCAGATTTGCGGCATCAGTGCATTTGAAAGCACATAATAACGCGTACACGCGTTGATCATTTTAATGTTTGGATTCACGTCGCTTTATTCGATTTTCCTGATAAATGTTCGTCTAATTATGTTTTAAAGAGTAACAGATTGTGTAAACATTTAGTGATATTAAAAACCATAACATTGTGACAATTTGCGGGAATCTGGTGTTACGCCATTAATATATAATAACGTTGTTTTAAGTCGGACCGTGATAGTTTTTATTAAAAAATCTCGTTAATGAAAGTTTGATAACATTTTAGCATGAAAGCAATTTTAGTTTAAATGCATACCATCAACTGCACATGTTGGCAACTCAAACACGCATCAAGCGGAACCCTTAAAACAATACGTCGTTTAGAACACAACATTCATATATTTTATCATCACATTTTACTACAGTTTTACAATTTACGTTTGCTGGTTATTGCACAGTATTAATCGTAGCATGTCAACAATCAAGCCTCAATTTAAAAGCAGTATGTAAGTAATAATAGCACACATATTCTAGACGTGGTTATCAACAATATTCGCATATTTGCTTTTAAAATGTTTAACATGGTTTTACATTTGGATAAATCGATGATTATATTCATTGCATTTAGTAACTTCAATTACCCGCATGCCACATTTCAATTACCCGCATGCCACATTTTGTTTGCATGGTTAATTCTTACCCTCTTAACCTAGATTGGTTGTTCTTGGTATGATTGCCTTATAAAATGTTGCATATTTAATAACATTTGTTTCAGTTTTCTGTATGATTTTGACTCTATAAAATTGAAATTCAAAAGCTCTATTGTGCGTAATACAAACACTAAAGTGTCCACAAGTACATACTTGAATCGTTTGTTCCCTTGCCATTTTCGCCTCGGTGGTGTCTCGACATGCAATTCGTCAGAGAAAAGCAAATTTTTACATAAACGATTATAAATTGTTTCCTGATCATTCGTTCCAAAGTTTAAGTGAAGCAGGGCCAAGACTCATCTTTTTATTGGTCTGTTGTTGTGTTTAACATCATATCTATTACCATCTCATTATTTAATT
This sequence comes from Dreissena rostriformis, assembly GCA_007657795.1. Taxonomy (NCBI): domain Eukaryota; kingdom Metazoa; phylum Mollusca; class Bivalvia; order Myida; family Dreissenidae; genus Dreissena; species Dreissena rostriformis. The sequence goes on from VMBQ01008303.1 coordinate 10,059, forward strand.
GTATCCATACATTGAATTGTATAAATATACGTGGGATTGCTCAAGTGAGTGACGATGTGACGTTCTGAGATTACGATGCGATATTGTGAGATTCGTTTCGCATTTTTATATTTTGATATAAAAATTGTGATGACCCGAAGAACATCAAACCGGACTTGTTTTATTAAAGACCCTATAACGCTCAAAATTAACGAATATTTCGTAAAATATTTCGTAAAATGTAGTTAACACATAAAAAAAAGTGTTCCTTAAAACTATAGCCAAAATTTCAACGCTAGATGTCCTCTGGTAACATAGACTTAACAAGATACCAAATGCTCTTTTTTATTTGTTGTGGTACAATATATTCAACAAATGTTTTTAGTGTTCATGCGTCGTATCAACAGATATCGTTGCGGGAAAATAATATGGAATATATTGTGCCACAAATAAATAAAAAATAGCATTTTATATCTTGTTAAATCCATGCTACCAGACCACATCTAGCGTTTACATTTTGGCTATTGTTAAAAGGATAATCATGATTGTTTATATGTTAACTTTATTTTACGAAATATTCGTTGATTTTGAGGGTTATATGGGCTTTAAAAGTCAAGTGTCATTGCATATTATAAGTAAATATTGTTAAAAAAAACACATAACTTATAATGTGTGCCCGTTAAATTATGCGAAGTACTATCAAATATCCGGTATGTTGTATTAACAAAATCACAATCTAAATAGAAATGGAAATCCAACAAATGCATTTGGAAAAAAGCTCGTTTCATAGAAGTTAATAAATGATTTGTTTATGACGAGTTTACAAAAATGTACAACCTCGTGTGTTGGGTCAATACAAAGAGGCAAATAGGCCGTCATTCGTTCAGTTAATGTTACATAAAGATAATAATCAAATAAAGTAAAACTTACCATATCTATGATCACTTCATTTGTAAATAAAACCAAATATTGAGATCATTCAAGCCTTAAGGTTATATGTGGCATAAGCCCCATTGCTGTCGAATTGTACGCTGTATTGTTAGGCCCCGCATTAAGCTCAGTGGAGGCCTCAAACAACCGACCTTGCGCTGCCCTAAATAAACACACGCAAACCATAGTTAAAGCCCCTTTAAGGCACTAAAATGGGACATGAACATGTGTTGAATATATTGAATATATTGTACCACAAACAAACAAAAAAGAGAATTTTGTATCGTGTTAAATCTATGTTATCGGACCACATCTAGTTTTGAAATTTTGGCTACTGCTATAAGGAAAACTGATTGTTTATGTGCTAATTTTTTTTACGAAATATGTAACGAAATGTCCGTTGATTTTGAGCGTTATAGAGGCTTTAAATATATTTTCATTAAGTGCAAAATGAATATAATGTGTTAGCTCAAGGAAACCAACCATCTTTTTAAATGGATGAGTTTTATTTCTTTAAATAACTGATATCTTCAGTTTAATATTTGGGGGATTGACTTGCTTACAATAGTTTTGGCTCCGGATCTTGAATTTCTTACGTACATTTCTGTTGCAATTGGAACCAGCACATTCAGGAATATCACGTTTCATAAATGATACGGTTCCAAAAATAAAAGATAAACAACGAAATGTAATGTACAATTACTAGTTTTATGCAATTAAACATAGAAAGCTTTTTGTTAAAAAAATATATATATATAAATACATACACAAAAAAATACCAACCAAGTTGAAAAACACAATTATCATTCCACAGAGACCTAAGTCGAATGCGGCGCCAAATAATGCAACATAATACACGGAACATGAGCGACCTTCACCAGAGTATGATTAGTTATGTTTTACTAATCACACATATTATATGGAAATAAGGTTATTTAATACATTCTTGTACTGTTATTAAATGTGATATTAGCGGCATTGCTAATAACTCATTTGTAACTTCTGTTAGACCACTGAAATATAAGAATAATATATCTTCATTATGCATATCTACACTCGCATCGGCGTTTCCATTAATTACAAAAGGATGTAAATGTGTAGGCCACGGAGAGATTGCTCAGTGATCATGGAGTTTGACACCTTTATCCTTGAGGCGACCGCCGTTGATAAACAAGCAATACATCACTGTTGATTTACTCCACGTTTATTTACATGTATATTTTACATGTATATTTAAATATAATGGCATGTTCGTTATTTTCTTTTCCATATTATATACGAGTAACATTTTTGGTTACATTTTTGTAAACACGTCGATTTCGTATTAAGGAAAGATCACGCATAGCATAAACTAAAATCATGATGATCTGATGCGTGTGATGCTTTTTCCGCATCAAAACACAAACAATATATTTTCGTGTCTTATCTATGAATGAACACTATTATTTGTTCTTGGTCTATGTATAATGTTCAGGTCTTACGAACAAATATGTACGGGTAACATCGGTATTATAAACTTTTTTCTCAAAGTCATTTGATAATATTAGTCATGTATACATTTATATAAATGAGACTCTTGTCGGCCAGTGCTGTTACAGACCACTACATGTTGTTCGTCGCAGGTTTTTGAGGGAGAGGGAAGAAAAATACGGCAAAGTGCCTTCAATTCGGAAGTGACATGCAGCGAGCTTTTGGAAAGCAAAAGGGACTCCATCAACATTCAGATGGGCTTCACCGTCACCGATGAACATAATGGTGAAACGGAGCCACAAAGAATCTCCTTTGGGGCCTATTCATACTTTCAAGTGGGTCGCTTCATCTTATTAATGTCCTTAAACCTTTACTTGCGTAATAGAGTAACGTACAGATGGTATTACAAGCACCTAACGCAATACTTGGTATCGTACAAATGTACGTCCCTCATTACAATCGTGCCTGGTGATTTATAACCATAATATAATTCTTTATTTAGACATTTTTTCGTCTTAACCTCCCTGTTGTACGTAGAATTGCAAGAGACGGGTTTGATATCCATATTGTTACCCACGACAGTTCGCAGTCGGCGTTCCGGGTAACGCACTTCCGGGTGGCGTACAGCACCGACTACATTACCTACACCAACGTCACTGACAGACACGGCAATGATCAGGTCACAATTATTTTAACCCTGAAAATAATTTTGTTTAAATGGCCGGAAAATGAATGTGACTTTGTCAAGCGCGCATTCAGCTGTACGGTAAAATGCTTTGTTAAGTGCGGCCATAGCCTCAGGGTACCAATTCTCTAACGAAACCAATTCTCAAACGATTTTTATAAATTATACAATTTACTCACGATGCAATCGTTGAATTTGAAATCGGGTCCTTATGATTAAGTCCAATATGAGTACATGATATTGGCAAACTTCCAACTTGACAGCCTCTTCTTCGTAAACGCAACTGCAGACGAAGAAATTACACAATGATAATCACACATAAACTTTGAAAGAAAGTAGAAAAAATTAAACATTCGAATCAATGTGATTACAACTATCACGTAATTGTTAATATTATGCATTGTCTTTTGATTAAATGAACAAAATATATAATTAATCATTATCCACGTCAGTTAAAAATGTATTCTACCAGTTTATGTTTGTGTTGCAAATGTCTGATGGCTTGCTTGAGTAAACGTTCGATAATTGGTTCCAAACCGTTTGAAAAATGTTAACAGAACCAACTTCATTTGACCAACGGTAAGGTCGAGTTATTAACGCCTGTTAACAGTTTGACAAATTAAATAAAATCGGCAAACAATCGTTCGAGAATTGGTACCCTAAGGCTCAATATTTGATTCAATTTTTAGCGTCCATTTGAAACCTACCAATCAAGAAAGAAAAAAGCAGTCAATTATTATTGTTTATTATTTTACGACTTTTTCATGGCAGTGGTACAGATTTAACTATAAAACTGTAAGTGTCTATAATCATCATATTACATGTTATTTCAATAAAACATATTTGTTATATGACTAGTACTACTAAAGTTTTTGTTTAAAAAATGTCAGGAACGTTCAAGACAAACCTTAGGTCATAATCAACAATATGGGTATTTAAAAATTTCATGTTAGATCTAAAACGAATGTATACATACTTTGAAAGTTATTCCTAAACCGGTAGTTCAAACAACTGCTATTAAAGATAACAACAAATAAAGAGTGTAATGACTTATGAAATTTTTGTCACTTAAATATACACTGTTGTCAAACAAATGTGTGTAACTGTATTTTATATTTAAATCTAATGTGTCATAAATCTTATATAAATTATCCCATTTAAAAAACGATATATATGCGTCATCCAGATATGCTCAAAGAAGGATGCCAGCATGTTATTGCGTGCAGGGGCGGGGGGGGGATATAAATGTAGCNGGGGGGGTATAAATGTAGCACATAACACATACGCGCCTGTCCAAAATCGAGCAATTCAATGCATGGCCATCAATATAAACATTTTATCAATGTATCCCCAGGAATATTACGGAAATGCAGACTCTAATATGACGACGACGGTGATGTTCGCTCGCGTGTTCAACGCTAGATGCGTGCGCGTCGTGCCAACGAAATCCATCGGAGAAGACACTGCCATGAGGTTTGAACTGATCGGCTGCTGTAAGTTCATTGGCACCACAGATATGATGTGGTGAACAAGAATATTTTGCAATTAACATCATTTGGAAACTTTCGCAAGAGTGAACATACAATAATTAATGTACAGAACTAAGTGGGTATTTAATACTAATCATGTTATTACTCTCATGGCATTTATCGTTCCACAGTAATTACGGGTAAAATACACTAATTTTCAGAAATATCAGAGATAAATGATAATTTTGGAAAATGTCATGCACTTGTTAGGCAAAGTACATCGTACATGGTGTAGGTTTGTGGAACACAAAACTCTAGATAAGACAGTATCGTCTGTGCATTTCTCATTTCCAAAAGCACGTGCATTCACCAACTTTGATTGTATGTCCAGCTCCCGATCATTGCAAGGGCTCCATCACGCCAAGCGCCACAGAGTGCCCCAGCCCCGAGCTCCGGAAGTTCGTGTTTGACAAGGAGAAGATAATCACATCGATGCGGATCACCCTGACCGGTTCGGCTACCGGGCAGACGCCCACGTTCAAGGTGGCCTATGCGAGGGCATGCCACTACGAAATGGGTCAGTTCGTGAAAGAAAAAGACGAGCCGAAGGTAGGCGACAGTCCCACTAAATTGTCCACTGTGTATACAGATATCCGAAAATGTTTTTAACATGAAAACTTTTTTTAAAGTAAGTGATGGCGCTTAGAGACCCAGGGATATTTAATAAACTCGGATACATTTCATTGGTAGTGGGTGTTGGAATAGAGCTGTCACGGGTCACGCTAAACTATTAACTAATCCAACTTTAAAATTTAAGTTCATGCAGTACAATTCGCACTNCCCACGTTCAAGGTGGCCTATGCGAGGGCATGCCACTACGAAATGGGTCAGTTCGTGAAGGAAAAAGACGAGCCGAATGTAGGCGACAGTCCCACTTAATTGTCCACTGTGTATACAGATATCTGAGACCCAGGGATATTTAATAAACCCGGATACATTTCGTTGGGTGTGGGTGGTGGAATAGAGATGTCACGGGTCACGCTAAACCATTAACTAATCCAACTTTAAAATTTAAGTTTCTGCAGTACAATTCGCATTACAGAGCTTGGTATGACAAATTCAGTCGACGTTATCAAACATGAGTAAGTACATCAATGTTATATCAAAACGTACGTCATGCCGCAAATGAAATGTGATAATCTCTTAGCAACTTGACAAACCGCTCAATGTTTTCCAAATAATTCGATCGCATTCAATATTTCCTGGACTCTAAAGCTTTTCTTTCACGGACCATTCTCCTTTCCTTCGGACGAAACATGCTAAAATCCCATACGGCCGCCATATTTGCGAACGCTAAAATAGGTCTTACCTAGTCGGAGAGCTTAGCAAATATCTTACAACATTAAAGCTGCGATTTCTTCGACAACACGGTTCATATCAGTAAACATAAGCGTTTGACCGAATCTAACGTAAGATTACCCTATGATCTGTTGATAAAACGGACTCGTGTATAATGTTGCGTAAAACAGGAAAAAAAATGAAAATGTCAAACATACATGGGTGTTATTATTTTAAATACGATATTATGTTTTTGTATCAGGAATTTGAGATCCCGTACGGCGAAAGCACGCTGGAATTAGAGGGACCGGGGTTCCCTATCCGCTCTCAGTGCATTGCCGTGCTCACCAGCGGGNTGTTACAGGCGTAGACGACATTTTCAATTAGTGACGCGAAAGTTTTTTCGAACAGTATAGATGAAATATCGAGCGAATGGGGTTGGCCTACTTATTGATCCTCTCGTAGTGCGACTGATTGTTTACAGGTAAATTCGCTGAATCGTGACGATATCATAGACCGTGTATCAAAATTCAAACAATTCAACAAATCGTTTAAAATTCACCTTTTTAGAAAGTTATATCGTGGAATCCTTCTCGAGTCTTAGCACTTTCGATAGAAGCATTTCCTTTGATTTTCCGTAACCGCTTACTCAAGAAAACCACAATTTGATATGCCCTAGTAAATTGTCTAACCCGCCATTTTCTGACCGGAACAATATAATTTCAATTCAATAATTTATTAACATAATCATATGTAAGCATAAAATAAAAATAAAAATTGTTGGATTTGGTTGAATATCGAATATTGAATATCGATTTTAATTCAATTGTGATCATATTTTTCTTGAACCGTGTGTGTAGTGTGTGTATGCATGTGTGCATGTGTGTGTGTCCGTCTGTGTGTATGCATATTTTGTATAATGATAAATTCTGACAATATATGTTGTAAGATTGTCAACAAGTTCGAATGATTGCGCTGTATTATATTGTATATACATATGTACCGCTCAAAACAATTGTGAATGAGTTTGCCATATATGGTAAATGTTCTTTTCCTCAAGGGTTATGCAAATGNGTTGTAAGATTGTCAACAAGTTCGAATGATTGCACTGTATTATATTGTATATACATATGTACCGCTCAAAACAATTATGAATGAGTTTGCCATATATGGTCAATGTTCTTGTCCTCAAGGGTTATGCAAATGCAACTGGCGTCAATGTAAATGTCAAACATGAAAAAAACATTAGAAAAAACAGTCAATTTGGGTTTACCAATAATGTTGACCTTCTGAATATGTCTAAGTTAAAAATTATGTTAATGTCAAGGTCTCAAGAGGTTATGTTATGTGGGGTAGTTGAGAGTGCTCATAAATAACGTATATGCCAATATCAAAGCGTTTTACCAAGTTGAATTGATGCTGAACGGATTGTGTTGTTTCGGGTTGACGAATAATTTTTACTTGAAAAAGTCGAAGTCTACAAGTAATGTCATTGTCAAAATCAGAACAGGTGATGTGAGTACATTGATAGTATTCACAATTATCATCCATGTGAGTATATTTATCTTACTGCATTTATTTTTTCATGATATGATTCTAGTTCCGGGGATAATCGTCAACACGAGCCTATATAATTTAAATAAAAGAAGCCTTTAATGATGGCAATTTATTTCCTTCAGCGGACTTTTATTTGTATATATTACCAATAGGGGTTTATTTAAACTTTCTGAATTGTGAAACAGAGTCACAATTATTTTTTGAAACAAGCGAAATCAACAAATATCGGGAAAAGATACAGATTTAGCATCTTCAAATGAATCTGAACTAGAAAACGTGGCTAGGAGCGCTATATGTTGCAGTCGGGCATCTTTACATATGAAATGAACACCGTTGTGTGACTTGATTTGCGTGCATCAGCATGTACACCATTGTTTTACCCGTTAACAGGTGTATTCGAGATGAAATTTCTTTTGTCATGCCTAAAATATTATTCCCAATACACTCACCCTGCGTATTGCATTTGACATTCCAACAACGAACTATCGTATTATTTGTATGATAAAAGTACAAAGATTGCTACCATTGAAAACAACCTTGACATGGCATTCCTATGTATTACAAAAAGTAGAATATTCCACTAGAGTGCGATAATTACGATAATTGCGATAATCACCTTTTTGTTTGCTCGAACCAGAGGTTATTCAACGTGGCCTATCGAGGACAGTTGCTATATATGGCCATGGCTGATGCTGAATGCGTCATTGAGAATCTGAATCTCTGCGGACGGCAGTACTTCGCCTCAATTGAAAATGACGACTTGGGTGCCATATGTCATCGGCGTACACGTGTTGCTCATCGTTGTGGAGTTGAGATGGTGTTTCATACTTGATGATAAGGTAATTACCGAGTATTACATGTTAAATGTCGATTTGTTGTGCATGACTAGCATTTAAAAAGCTCCTTTTAGGGAAACCTGACCGTAAGTTGCACTTTAATTTCAAATTTTCTTGTTACAATGTATGTATGTATGTAAATACAAATGGAATCGCGTAACATAAACAGGATACATGCAATCTTGTTAAACTTTTCGGTATTCCCACGTGCGCTGCAATGTTTTTTCCGCAATAACGAGTACACGCGTTGATCTTTTTAATGTTTGGATTCACGTCGCTTTATTCGATTTTCCTGATAAATGTTCGTCTAATAATGTATTAAAGAGTAACAGATTGTGTAAACATTTAGTGATATTAAAAACCATAAAATTGTAACAATTTGCGGGAATCTGGTGTTACGCATTAATATATATTAACGTTGTTTTAAGTCGGACCGTGATAGTTTTTATTAAAAAATCTCGTTAATGAAAGTTTGATAACATTTTAGCATGAAAGGAATTTTAGTTTAAATGCATACCATCAAGTGCACATGTTGGCAGCTCAAACACGCATCAAACGGAACCCTTAAAACAATGCGTCGTTTAGAACACAACATTCATATATTTTATCATCACATTTTATTACAGTTTTACAATTTACGTTTGCTGGTTATTGCGCAGTATTAATCATAGCATGTCAACAATCAAGCCTCAATTTAAAAGCATATAAGTAATAATAGCACACATATTCTAGCCGTGGTTATCAACAATATTCGCATATTTGCTTTTAAAATGTTAAACATGGTTTTACATTTGGATAAATCGATGATTATATTCATTGCATTTAGTAACTTCAATTACCCGCATGCCACATTTTGTTTGCATGGTTAATTCTTACCCTCTAAACCTAGATTGGTTGTTCTTTGTATGATTGCCTTATAAAATGTTGCATATTTAATAACATTTGTTTCAGTTTTCTGTATGATTTTGACTCTATAGAATTGAAATTCAAAAGCTCTATTGTGCGTAATACAAACACTAAAGTGTCCACAAGTACATACTTGAACCGTTTGTTCCCTTACCATTTTTGCCTCGGTGGTGCCTCGACATGCAATTCGTCAGAGAAAAGCAAATTTTCACATAAACGATTATAAACTGTTTCCTGATCATTCGTTCTAAAGTTTAAGTGGAGCGGGGCCAAGACTCATCTTTGTATTGGTCTGTTGTTGTGTTTAACATAATATCTATTACTATCTCATTATTTAATTGTATCCATACATTGAATTGTATGAATATATGTGGGATTGCTCTAGTGAGTGACGATGTTACGTTCTGAGATAACGATGCGATATTGTGAGATTCGTTTCGCATTTTTATATTTTGATATAAAAATTATGATGACCCGAAGAACATCAAACCGGACTTGTTTTATTAAAGACCCTATAACGCTCAAAATTAACGAATATTTCGTAAAATATTTCGTAAAATATAGTTAACACATAAAAAAAGTGTTCCTTAAAGCTATAGCCAAAATTTCAACGCTAGATGTCCTCTGGTAACATAGACTTAACAAGATACCAAATGCTCTTTTTTATTTGTTGTGGTAAAATATATTCAACAAAAGTTTTTAGTGTTCATGCGTCGTATCAACAGATATCGTTGCGGGAAAATAATATGGAATATATTGTGCCACAAATAAATAAAAAAGAGCATTTTATATCTTGTTAAATCCATGCTACCAGACCACATCTAGCGTTGACATTTTGGCTATTGATAAAAGGATAATCATGATTGTTTATATGTTAACTTTATTTTACGAAACATTTTAGGAAATATTCGTTGATTTTGAGGGTTATATGGGCTTTAAAAGTCACGTGTCATTGCATATTATAAGTATATATTGTTAAAAAAACAAATAACTTATAATGTGTGCCCGTGAAATTATGCGAAGTACTATCAAATATTCGGTATGTTGTATTAACAAAATAAAAGTCTAAATAGAAATGGAAATCCAACAAATGCATTTGGAAAAAAGCTCGTTTCATACAAGTTAACAAATGATTGGTTTATGACGAGTTTACAAAAATGTACAACCTCGTGTGTTGGGTCAATACAAAGAAGCAAATAGGCCGTCATTCGTTCAGTTAATGTTACATAAAGATAATAATTGAATAAAGTAAAACTTACCATATGTATGATCACTTCATTTGTAAATAAAACCACATATTGAGATCATTCAAGCCTTAAGGTTATATGTGACATAAGCCCCATTGCTGTCGTATTGTACACTGTATTGTTAGGCCCCGCATTAAGCTCAGTGGAGGCCACAAACAACCGACCTTGCGCTGCCCTAAATAAACATGTCCGTTATTTTTTTGTGTTAATAAATCATTTGTTTGGCATTGCTAAATTTAACTATGTGTGCAATCCGCAAATAAACATTTTATTCCTATAACTTATGTTATATCGCGCAAATTCCACATCAATCATTGCTTTAAACATCTGTCCAAGCACTTTAAGTATGTTTTCATGTGATCATACATCAGATTAATAATACTTTCAATACAATAATTTACTAAGCAAAAACGGACTTGTTTACGATTTCGAATAAGAGGATGAATGATCATAAGTACCGGAGCTATTTTGTGAAGCTGTTATATATTAATATTATACATATTTGTTGAAGGGAATACAAAATAAGCATTACGGTTAAATTATGTTATTAAATATTGAGTATTACACTGTTATAATATTTAAAAGTAATTGTGTAAATGAAGGGAACCTTGTTCATGAATACTATGTGATAATTTTATTGTTGGATATGTAAACTTTTTTAATGTCATTTTATAGTAATTTCGAGTAATTGCGAGTGAATGAGTAATNAACCTTATCTTTAATATGCTGAACATGTATCGTTTCCGAAATGTGTTGGTTCCTCTCGTTTCAAAATCTAAGTGTGAATCTGTTATACAATCCATTAAGATTTATTTAATCCATACTTGCAATATTGACAAGTATTTGTAAAAAGCGAAAAACGACCGGTTGATTCACGCTTCTGCTGGCGGTCAAAATAAAGGAAAAAGGCTTGCATGTGCGACCAGCTGCAGGTTATTAGAGAGGATACATGCTTCGCCAATATTTACTCAAGCCCACTTGAAGTAAATGAAGAGGACAAGAAAAAAGAGTAACACACAGGATAGGTCGGTGCTCGGAATAAAAACGAACTCGCATTCCACTGTCAGTTTCCAGGGTGGATGCGACGAGCAAGTTACTGGGGCTAACCCAGCGATCAAAATGGCAACAAAGGGAGCAACCATGGGAACATGGAACGTAAGAACACACCATGCGTGCGGAAAGATCCACGAACTGACCCAAGAGAATAAGCGCTACCGCTGGGACATCGTTGAACAAGACGAGGTAAGTTGGCAAGGCTGCGGAGAAACATCAACAAGTGAATGGCACAATATATTGTTCAGCGGGAGGATTTGATACGTCGCTACGGGATTGTTTTCATCGTTAGGAAGGAAGTAGTCAACAGAGTCATCAGTTGCACTCCAGTCTCCAGCAGTCTCCAGCGGTCTCCATCCGTATCTCAGCAAGACCTAACAACATAAGCGGGCATTCGTCAGGGATATCTGCTCTCCCCAGTTCTGTTTAAACTTTTCATTGAGACGATAATGCAGGAGACCCTCCAAGACCACCACACTCCCATCTCAATCGGTGGTAGACCGATCTCCAACTTGAGATTCGCTGATAACAGTAACCAGATGGGTGGCACCAGCAGTTACCTACACTACCTCACTAACAGACTCTATCAACGAGCAGAAGCATACGGGATGGATTAAAGCACGGAGAAGTCGAAGATCATGATGAACAGCACGAACAACAATAGTGCAGACATCACCATGAACGGCACAAAAGATGAAAGAAGTGACACGCTTAAAGTACGTTGGAGAACCCCTGTCCAAGGATAGTACCAGTACCGCTAAGGTCCGAATAAGACTTTCCATGGCGAACAGACTGAGCAGATGTTTGACAATCATTTCCATCAGCTTCCCCACCAAACACAGTCTATACTAGTCCCTCGCAGTATCCATCCTTGTGTACGGCTGGGAGACCTAGACACTTCACGCGGACACAGAACGCAAGGTAAGGCTTTTGCCACAAGTGTCTACGGAGACAGCACCGCATCTCCTATACAGAGCATTAGAACAACGATTACGTCCGGACCATAACAGCAGCCCTTGTTTGCCCACTAGCGGGGGATCTCTCGGAGGTCGTCTCTAATAACCCCCCAACGGCCAGACCGATAAATACAATGATTGTGATGATTTGACGATTATCTCCGGAAATATTTCAGTACACATTGAATGGCAGACACGGAAAATTCCGATGATTCCGGCATTCATCGACAATAAGCGGCTAACCAGTGAAAAATAAACAGGCACATGTTTTGACATACAAGATTAATAAGCAATTAAACACCGAATAGTTTTAACATGACTTCAAGTTTTTTATCAATAGTAATGTTTTAATGTTTATCTTTCGAGAAGTTTGCGTTTACTTGCAAAANTAATGTTGCATAATACTGAAGAAAACAATATGGTGAACATATACGTAATACGTGTATTATTGTTTTAATACGATATTACGTTGTGTTTTCTGTCAGGCATTTAAGATCCCGTACGGTGAAAGCTCGCTTGTGTTAGAGGGACCGGGGTTCGCTATCCGCCCCCAGTGTATTGCTGTGTTCAACCCCAGGGAGACCACGGGGACGGCCATACGAGAGCGGGGAAGCCCTTGGTAGCGACGGAAACAGACGGATGTCAAGTGACATTCGAAGGCTGTAGTAAGTGTTACATATTATTAATATCCTGTATTGATTGTATGATTGTTGATAAAATACAATCAACATTCGATACAATCAGATAATAATTGAACTAAGCTCATGTTTTAGGTAATAGTTTCAACTATATAGTCGATAAGTTTAAATAAAATAAAATTAGCATTTCATCGCTTTTAAACACTTAAACACTCCACTCTATTTTTTAGTTTAATACAGTAAATGAAATGTTATGAAATGACTTCAATAATACAATGGTATATTGACACCTTGATCTCATTTAAAGGTCTCTTGAACATTTTCGACATATCAATAAACATGAAACTCTTTTAAAGGCATACTAAATTAAATATTGCAGATGTTTTGATCTGTCGTAGTCATTGAACACTCCCTAAAATACGCTATTTCACTGAAATCAAACAATGTGATTCCTACATCTATACATTATGGTTTAGGTCTTTCGAGCATCATCATAACTGTACACAAGTACATGCTCATTTCTATATTTTAACAATATGTTGTTCTTAAGTTTAACCAGTACGTTCTAGACTAACAACCCTCATGTTTAAATATTATCTAGGGTCCTATTCATTAAATTTTCCCTCGGGTCCGATTCATGAGCGAATCATTTATTGATGAATTGTGTTAGTTAAATCTCATATTTCATGCTCTGATGGAAACNAACACAATCACTTATACTAAAACAATTTGAATATAAAAACGCCTAAGTTTACTTTTCGTGAGTATTAATGGTGTAAAGGCTGTCTCATTACTCCAGTGTTCATCTTTTCCGTAGGCGTTCACTTTGATACGTATTCTAAATTCAATGAACACCAATACATAGTGTGCTTAGAGACTATATATAAAAATTCAAAGTTTGCGTAATGTCTTCCAATAATTAGGTAACATTTAGATAAGTGTAAACATAGTTATTGGCTTAGAATATAATACATAACTAAATGAAAAAAGGCATTCCATGGATTAGGAGACAAGCAATTAAGATGGTTTTGTGAGTTCTGTTCCATGCTGGTGTTTACAAGTGAGGAAACTGCAATATGAATCGGGTAGTTAAGGATCCTTTTGCAAGAGAACATTTTGTCGGTTCGTTCTTATGCGGTTTTAACATGTTTATAAAGTACACTGTAGGACAAAATCAATTCACCATCATTATCTTAGAATGGCAACATTGTATGCGGTGGTATGTATACTGAGAGTAAGTGGCAGTAGTAAATAGTTCGATGGATAACAAGAAATGACTGTCCTTAAAACAGGAGAAGTTGTCACATTTTTAATTTCAACTATTAAAACAAGTTCGCTTAACAGATTACAATGACAGTTATTTGACATAACTGCAATCGTAATTCTCGACATTCTGTAAAGAAACACAACCTAACTGTAACGGATCGTTTCAGGAACAGCCGCCGACAACAATTGGGCTGGGCACCAACCCGATCCAAACTGCACACCATGTCGTCTCGACATTTATTATCATTTTATTGCTAGTTCAATTTATGTAATGTGTAGCTATGTATATATATGAAAGAAGTTCATTCCTGCGCATTATACAAATTATAATTTTACTTTCGTGTTTGTATAAACCAAGTTTTTTTGGTACAACATCATACAAGTGAAACGCATATTATTTAATGAAAACCATTGGGACGTGTATAGAGAAAGTTGTAATGTGTGTTTGTTACATGTTATGCTGCATGTTGACAAAACTCGCTTATATCGCACTCAAAATGTACAACGTCTTTACTAGAATACAAAGGCCGTTCACGAGTGGTAATTGAATCAATACCTAGCAACCATATTCACATTTGACCATGGTCTATCTTGCACTAACAAGGCCGGTTACGGGGCATAATGTTTACCATGCCTCGAAACAATATTCAGGTTTGACGATAGTCCATTCTGAACTACTATGTCCATTCACNCTGCTAAAATATCTACTAAACTATGTTAATTTTAAAGCTGTCATCTTTTTTTCTGTCGCCAAGTCACACATATTTAATGTTATGGAAACGAATGCATATGTACCCCGACAGATCTTTCCCGGTATCACGCACAAATCTAGACATAAACCTAGATGAACAAAGCCGAATAAGTGTGATTGGTTAAAATAAATTTATGAATGGTTTATTTTACTCATAAGCGGATATTCTTTTCTATGCTGTCTTATGGATGCCTGCAACAACTGTATTCCAGCAACAGTTCTGTTTCGATGTACGGCCGGCGTTGCTAGGACAAGCGATACAAATGAAATCGCGTGTAAGAGAATCAGTCATAATTATCAGTTTCTAAACAAAGCAAACTCTACATACTTACTGTTTTAGACAACACAATATTTGATATTAGAATCTAAGACAATAATACTTAACCAACAACCACTTGAAGAATTGCAACATTTACATGTTTTTCTCATATAATGTGTGGTTATAACATGAATACAATTGTACTGTTCTCCGAATGGTACACAATGATACATGCGTGTTATGTGTTTGGTTCCTGGGTCCTCGCTTCTGAGCCGGAATTCAGAAAAATCTCCCTAGCGAATGTCACATTGATTGGGGTCAGTAGACCTGGGGCTATCGAGATAAAGCTTGCATTAATAAAAGACCCTTAATGATAGTGTTCCGGCATCATGAAAAAATGAAGACCATTAGGGTTAATCATGCTCTTTTTTGGAAACCGTTTTGTCATTATTCCAGAAAAAAAAATCAAGGATAAACGGTTGAAAAAAAAACAGCAAAACTAACCAAGTGCATGTTATCATCTTTGAAAAGATGAATTTACAAATATCGTAAACTGTACAGCATAATCATCATAATAACTTCACTTTGATCGGCGTGTGTATAATATTTAAATGTAATCGTAAGTAACTAAAAACCATGCAAAACCATATCAATGTATCCGTTCGATATGATACGACTTAGAAGTTTAGTGCTAATATCAGTTTATCATAGAAAGTATATTTTTTGCAGAAAAAAACATATCATGTAAAAATTAATACTGCTATATGGATATTTAGAACATCTAATACGTGCATATCTACTAATGTCTGAATTTCTTTTCATACAATAATCCACTCTTCGCTCTGACATATCAATTGGCTCGTAGTTGTAGGAACTTAATTGCCCCTCAATGGTTCATTTATTTTTCATTAGGGAAACCTCTTATGTAAATTATATATTTAAAACGTCGAGCTTTTACTGCAGTGATACAATATGATATGCTTGTGATATATTATGTTAGAGGAATAATTTTCGGTACCATACTATTTCAGACGTAAATAAATCCACATGACTGTTTTGTAATAAATTCCCGCATAATTCCCGCATAAAGCATATTCATACGTTCAATTCACTGTCACGTTTTCCTACGGAATGACTAGAAGTTCAGAATTATAAGCTAATAAGAATGAATATATTATTATTTTATATTAAGTGCAAAAATCATATCTAGAATGAAATCAATCAAATAAGTGTGGAAATGACACACAAACACATAAGTACGTTTCGTAAGAAGAATACAAGTAAATATAGTCTGACAGGGTGTGTCATGTCATCTGCAAAATGAATTAGTTTTCGCAAAGAGTGTGACCAAATCAACGTGAATTCCATTTCACCACAACGAATCGTAAATTTACATTCCCAGAGGACCAGTTACTTCAGAATGAAAGTATTGGCTCTACATAATATACAGAATTCCTCGTCTGGAATGTTCAAGCAGCCGAAAATAAGTGTACATATATTTCAAGTCTTTATATGAAAAGTTAGACATCGTAAACGGGAAACAGACGCGGTTGAAACATAAGCGTGTAGATCCTTCTGTTTATTAAAAAAGTGTATTATTCACTGAAAAAACAATAATGTGATCCCCCCGCGCTAGAAACGTTTGGAGCTCAAGCATGTTTTACCAGAATTCAAGTTTCCATGTTTTAGCTTTTAAACTACTGTATCAATTTATACAGAGGATTTTTGTTTATTTCAACGAAAGTTATAATACTAAAATCATCACATAATCAAATAGGACGCATGCATTTATATCATTTATCATATATCATTGCAGATTGATTCACTTTGTGTTGTATTAATTTTTAGGTGAATTCTTCGATTTGTTCAAAAATATTTTTACGAGATGTCTGCAATGGTGTTCTTAATGAAATTATTTTAAATAAACGCTGCGCACGAAGGCTGTCGAATATTAAACAGTTCAATATAAACTAAACTAAATTACATTAAAGTGTGTAGTTACTGTTTTTAACTAACGTGATATATCAATTCTCATTAAATAACTTCTGTTTTCTTGTTACGAAACAATAAAGGTCGATCAATCAGCAAGAGTTAAATAAAATGTCCACGCGGTTCCACGCTCACGTGTCATTTTAACTTGACAGATGCTTTAACTCGCCGTTACGTTACACAAAACTCTGGAATGTGTCAAAGGTGAATCAGCCAATCGCAAACATTCCATCAATTACCAATACATTTTCCATAAGCTAGAATTAACTTAAATAATAATATTTACTACTTCTAGCCACTTATTTTATTACTAAATGTCAACTTAAAGGACGAGTTTATCACGCGATGTATTCCGCATAAGAAAATTGGTTAAGATACATATTACTGTATAATGTGAGAAAGTATACCAATTGTTACGCATGAAACACATACACATGTATACCTTTGCTGCTGCATTGGAATCAGAAAACAATTCGCGCAAAGCAATTGGGCGTTTTCATCGAAATGGTTGAATTAAGTTTGATGAACAAAATCAGAATACCGTTTCTTATCAACATTGAAACCAAATCACCAATTGCACAGAATAAACGCATTTATTACCTTTAAAGGGGTGGGGTAAAGGCTTGACATCGGGAACGGACCTCATTTTTGTATTAAGATAAAGTAAATGTTAAACATATTTTACTTTGTATGTGGTTTGTTTGTTTGATATTTGCTCGTTTCCTTTTATTCTATTACTTTTTACTCTGCTTCTTAAGACATAATCATATTCAACACGCGATATGGAATTGATGTGACACGATTCAGTATCGCCTTTCCAAACGCTGGTGGGTCGTACATTACACGCAAACTTGTGATGAAATGCAGTCGTTGCACACGGCTTATGTGATAAGATACCGTAGAAAAGAGCATGTTTGAATTGGAAATTTTATTATAATTAGGCTCTGCTTTAGACAAAAATATGCAGTTATCTATTAATTGTAGTATGGTAGTTCAGTCGAACACGTAGCTAAATACATGTATTTACTTTTTTAGCGTTTTATTTCCACACCGCTTTCTATTTTGTAGTTTATCCTGGCAACATATTGTATTTGTAGTTCATATGTTCTTTGTTTAATAAGTATTAAAGCTTACCTAGTAATCTGAGCACGAAGTACATATTGTAAACCATTATTGTGGGTGGCTTTAGATAGATTTGTTTAGGCATAGGTAACATAGAATGGTTTACTACAAACAATTAAAATACGATTATATTAAGGAAGGTGCATTAATTGTACAAACAATCATTTTTTCAGAAGTAAAATGATTCCAAATACCAAGAATTAAAAAATAAATCGCAAGTCTTTCTCATGTAAACGGAGTCTGACGTCGTGTATCCAAACATTTTGCTTCAAACGACTTCTCAACCGCTGGTCAGTCGTTAAGGAGACTTTTGTTATGTGTTGCTCAATTCGTTCCTGGCAGCTTCATATGCAGGTCAACAGAGCTAAACTCTTTTTTTTAATAAATAAACATGTTAAATCTATTCCTTTAAAAAAACCAGGTCTTCAGTTTTGAACATCTTGTGCGTCTGTGTGTTCAAATAATTTCCCTTAGGTCAAACATGACCAAATACGCTCACGTGTCTCTCAGGTTAAGGCTTGAAAATAACCGACAATATTTACTACTCAAAGTAATTCACAATATACACAAGTCATAATGGATTGCGATATATTTCCGAATTTTCATTGAGTTTTTGTATTGTATAAAATAATCTCTTTCACATCGCTGATTTTGCGTTATTAATTCAGTCTTATGCGCAAGGAGACTCAAACTTGCTAACGTCTCATAAGGGTGATTGTTTTATATCTTGCTTACATTATACTTCTATGGTAAAACACTAATGCAGACGATTTCGTACAAAATACAAAATTGACACAAATGTTGATCTAAACCTGGTCGTTACCTGACCACGTTATTAACTTGAAGACCTAATACACAACCAGACAGAGAATAAAAACTGATGGATGCCTCACTAACGGTTTATGCATTTACGATTATAACTTGTCAATGATTATTTGTCGTAAAGGCGATTGCGCATTAATCAAAACATTCCGAAAACATTCATTACAATAAAATCAAGTCTCAGACTCCTGAACAGCTTTCGAGTTTGAATTCTAAAAATGACTACATGTACTTATTTATCAAAATGGCCGTAATCTTCCTGTTGTCGGTCGACCGTTTCAACAATTGTACGGACTATCACTTCCCTGTACATTGAAAGACTTCAACACTTTTTGGCGTATGTGTAAACGTATAAATGTCAGAGTTTTGCCAATAAAAGCTGATTATAAGGTGAAGGTCATACCTCGAAATCAAAAGTCAAATTACAGCACATTAAAGTATAAATAATTATGTTTTGTTGATCTCTAACTTACCCATACATTGTATGATTTCAAACTATTGCTGCAGAAAGTTTAGCCCATGTAAAGCGTTGTACATGAATAAGATGACTGTCAGTTAGTTCAATATCATACTTTGAGTTCAAAGTTCAAATTATATTCCTTTATTGTCAAAATATGGCGGGTTCGAGCTTACACTTCACCACACCATGAAAGGTGTCAAAGTAACGTTCCAATAGTGTTCAATTGAATAAAACCTGAGGGCAAACCTGTAACTTANCTTTATTGTCAAAATATGGCGGGTTCGAGCTAACACTTCACCACACCATGAAAGGTGTCAAAGTAACGTGCCAATAGTGTTCAATTGAATATAACCTGAGGGCAAACCTGTAACTTACAGAATGGTATATTAGTTTTGATTATTTAACCGTTTAGGTACCCTACATCGACAAACCGATTTGCGACAGCTAAACATACAAGTGTTAACAGGATTCCAAACAAATCACAATAATAAATTTAAAACGTTGAACATATTTTGTATGATTTCCACTTTAACGTCCTCAGAAAAATAGAACAACACCGTTGTTTTCATTAACTTGCGCTCTATTATATGAAACAATGTTTCTTGGAATACTATAATTAAATAAAACAAATCATGTCTACACACGTTTATTTGGTCATAACGGCCAAACTGTCTCATATACAAATATTAAACTGGGATGTTCGAAATGATGAAATAACATTGCAAGTATTTAGAAAAACGTTCACAAAAAAGTTAGACACCATCAGCTGAAAACAGAAGCGGGTTGACTATACGTCTGCAGACAAATGTATTATTAAATAGTGAAACCACTCTTCTGTTAGGTGTTTTTCGAATTTTATTGGTTATCGTCATGGTTGTCAGGCACATTTTAAGGAAAAACTTATATTTGACCTTATAATTGAATAAATATTGATGATTCATATGTATATTAAATAAATGCTTCTACAAGAACAGCCCAGGGAAAATAAGACACGCTAATGTGTTTAACCAAAAAGTTCCAGAGTAATTGTCATCTATTCAATCACATCAACATATTTCGTTCTTCAATGCATTTAAACGGACACGATTATTTGGACTGATTATTCGAAATCGGCATTGCACATATTTGGAGAGGCAACTTCAACTTACAAAACTCATTTGACAAATATGTTAAAATACTATTATTACATCTTCAAAGGTATCTATTTTTAGATTGAAAGCTTAGTGCACAACGTTATCCGTTTTTTTTTTAAATATATGGTATATCAANCATATAATCGAATAAATATTGATGATTCATATATATATTAAATAAATGCTTCTACAAGAACAGCCCAGGGAAAATAAGACACGCTAATGTGTTTTTACCACAAAGTTGCAGAGTAATTGTCATCCATTCAATCACATCAACATATTTCGTTCTTCAATGCATTTAAACGGACACGATTAGTTGGCCTGATTATTCGAAATCGGCATTGCACATATTTGGAGAGGCAACTTCAACTTACAAAACTCATTTGAAAAATATGTTAAAATACTATTATTACATCTTCAAAGGTATCTATTTTTAGATTGAAAGCTTAGTGCACAACGTTATCCGTTTTTTTTTAAATATATGGCATATGAAATCAGACGTCAAGTTTTCATTATCTTTGTTCAAAAGTTCTGCGTTAAGGTTCATAACGAAGTATCATTAAAGCCGAAATATAAATATTGAAACATCGCAAGTCAAATAGGCTGAGTGTAAAAATACCAACAACTGATTTACTATATCTACATGTATATGCAATGTTTAATTGTACAATATTCTAATTATATTCAACGTGAGACAAACAAGGACGTTTTCAATGAAATTATTTTTTTAACATATGTTAATCCATTTACAGACCTACATTTTCTGTGTTTCATGTACGAAACAATTAAGGTAAATCCATCAGGAACGGTTTAATTAACTTTCTACGCGGTTGTTCGCTGACGTGTCAATTGAAATAAGGAGATGTTAACTCGCTCGTTAGAATCACGAAAATCCTCGATCTGTCAGAGACGAAAATAGTCAATGAGAAACGTTTCATTAACCACCAAAACATTTTGCGTAAGTCGATACTTATAAAATAAATGAAACTTTCTATTTCAAATCCATTTTTTTTATTTTTTTTAAATAAAATATTAATTAATCTATACATTTGTACTACCCAATAGAAGCATATTGTGTTTGAATACTATGTTACTTATATCTTAACATGTACCACATGTATACCACAAGTGCAGTCTTTAGAGCGGATTGTAATTTTGTTCATAGAAATTGGGCATTTGCATACCAATGACCCGTGGTTGACAATTATAGTGAGTGAGGTTACAAGAATCTCCAAACATTTAATTAATGGATTAATCACACACATATTATGACATGTACCTACATCCACCAAACATGATATATGTTCTTTAACTTCTATTTGAGAACACTGAAGTACTAGCATTATGGCAGGACAGTCCTAATTCAGCTCTTTTAATGAAACATAAACACAATGTTGTACCATAAATATATAGCATTTTATGAATGCAAACATAAAGGCATCGATGCGAAGCATCAGATGGTTGGCCTTTATTGCAACATAAGAAAAACATAATGTAACGTGCTGACAGAAAGGCACATGTTATGGAATAAGTTCAAGTATAAGTGACTTATCCACTATTTTGAAGGACCATATCGACGGTATGTTCCCATAAATAAAGACATTTAATATAACAGTGCACATTTCCTATTTTCCGGTAGATATTTATGTAGTTATCATGTCAGATGGACGAACTCATTAAGAAAAAAGTATTAAATGCAAACACAAAAATCGATCGTGTCCACAGAGGGATTCGAACTAACGCTTACAAATATCGCCTACTCCATTAAAGTTCACTGTATTACAGTCTCGCTATCGATAATGCGGATGCGTATAGGGATACTTTTAAAGCGTGATGATTTTACGTCTTCAAATGATTTTCCCGCGCCCACTAAAAGAGTATCCAGGGACATCTTTTGTATTATTATTACTAAAATATATTTTTATTGTGCGTTAATAAAAACGATAAGAAGCAGTTGCGCTTCCAGTTAATAAATACTTATTAAAATATAAATTATCTAAAATAACCATTATATGCAACTTTTGACGAATTAAAAACATGAAAATTATCAAGCGTTGTAACGCGAAACGATTGAATAATTTTGAGAGTTATGTTGTTATTGTTATATTTTGTGACAATACGAGGATTGTTTATATAAAGTATAAAATACACCGGTCACTGTATGAGCACGGATGGCCGAGTTGTCTTAGCGTTAGACCTTTAGTCCATAGGTCAGTGGTTCGAGCCCAGTTCCAGATGTTTTTTTCTTTCCTTAATTTTATTCTTATATTTTTACTGGATCTTTTTAGTTCCAATGTTTACATTTATCAGTTTAAAGCATTTAATGACGAACTTCAATACATGCACAAATCTGTGAAAATGTCCCTTATACAACATTGGTTGTTGTTTGTTTTTGTTTTTGTCACTGAAGGTATGTTGTTAACCTAACACACTGCAGCTACATTCTTTTAAGGAACACACAGCAAAACAAAGCAAAATAAAGTCATATGTATTCACTATTATGTATTTAGTACGAAGGATTAAATAAAACTTCTGCCCCTCTGCCCCTATTTCGATTAGCGCCAGATATTGAAACTAATATAACTAAAACGTGTTCCCATGTACTATGTTTGTTTTCTTTTTCCAAAGTCCGAATACCCAAACTGTCTACTCAAGATATGTATTGATGCAGTGAAGAGTTTTGGGAACAAGTTTGCGTATGAAATATTCGCAACAATCTCAAAGCGGATGACAGCTATGTTAAAATAACGGATTTTGTATTGTTATTTATGTAGATTAATCTCGGCCGAGCAATACATCAACTAAACATAATTATCCAGAAAATTGCATCATTCAATTTCCTAAACGTAAATACATAAACGGTATTTACAGCACTGGGAACTCATAAAGCACGAGATTTCCATTTCTGCATCTTAAACCGAAATTTATCTGACGAATTGCAATGCTGCGTCTTGCTGGTCTCGACATTTCACAAGACTCCTTCATTCTCTTATTTTGCCGACGGTGGGTTCTGGTAAACAACTCCAAGGTTCTTCACGGATTTGAACTGTTTTTATATCATACAAATTGTTCCAATACGCTTAAATAGTGGTATATGTTGATATCCGTTCTATATATCACCACAAACCTTACAGACAATAATACATATACGTGTCACCATTACAAGCAGTGTCTTCTTATGTTTTTTCTCATTACTTTTGTTTCTGTGAAATTGACGGGTTTCTTTACAAGCAAATATATATTTTTTTACTTTTCATAGTTCCTAGAACAATTTTATTATCGATGTACTTCGTTCAATAAAATAGCTTATTGTATTCGTTTGCTAAATTGAATGTTTAGTTCAACATCTCATATACATGACATGTATGCGTGTCAGCTTAAACCTGCCATAACCATGATATAACAATAATAATATCAACATAATTAAGTTGTTTAAATACATCGTTTATGCATATCAAATCTCAAACACAATATACCCGTTAAAATATATTATCGAATTACGTTTGGCAAAACAAAACGTGCATCTTTATAAGACTTATTTGACCATGTACGTAGTCTATATGGGCTTGGCGCAATAAATAATATATTTCTGTAAATGAAGGTCAATTTTCTTTTGTCAAACAATGTTAAAATGTGTTCATTAATTTGCTTTATTATCCTTCAGTATTTAGGATAATGTGTTACTTTTGCTGTAATCATTCATTTTTTAAATTCTTTACATAATAATTCCAGAGACAATTCAACCACTATTTTCAGATTATACTTCGTTGTTTAATGTTTATTACACAACACATGATCGTTCTTCAATTTTACCGCTATAAAATTAATTATCATTTGGCGAATTCCCAAGACAAAAGGGCCCAAAATAATGTCAGACCGAATGGGCCGAAAACAGCATTCATTTAATTACTACAATCGAAAATAAGGAATTATGACTTGTAGCGTTGAACTAACAAACAAGTCATTATGGCATGTAGGCATATGTGCAGCATGCGTTCTTTTATTTTCTTATTTATCTAGCTAAACTGAAGGCGGTTATCCAAGTTGTAATCATCTTATGTTTATAGTTGGTGTTCTGTTATAAAGTAGAAGATAAGAACAATAATTACTCTCCTGATAGAATTTTTGGTGTTTCATCGTTTGCTGTATTAATATATAAAGTTTCGAGAAATAATACGGCACATATTATAGAGATCAAGCTAAGCATGTTATACATATTTTCATATAATGGGTTTCAAACAAACAAAGACACACATAAATAGCTATTTTAATGACTAGATAATTTTCTCTAGGTACAACGCCTTCTACTTTATGGCTCTTTTACGAGTTCCTAGTATAGTAAAAAGGCATTTATTATATCTGTCGACAGAAATAAAGTGTATATAATCTACGAAAATAAAGAAAGAAATCTACACAACCTATGATTTTAACGAGTCGAGATTTATTTTAATGTGTTATTTCAGTTAGTATTATACCCATTGTGAGTAGTTTATATATATATGTATATATATATAAGATTATATATATATATATTCTTATCAACATATATATACATGTTCGCATGATAATTCAAATAGCATTATACATACCATAGTTGTTTGAAGGCCTCATTGAAAATAAGATTGCCATTGTTAAACTGTTTGCATGACTTTGTATCAATGTGTTGTCTTAATGAGTTACCTTCGGAAAATAAAGAGATTATTATTATTATTATTATTATTATTATTATTACCACTTTCATTTATAACGTGCGTATAGGAAAAAAAGTCCCTAAGCGTGGTTTTCATAAAAATATCCGCAAAAAATACATTTAAAAAGTATATATTCAAACATCATATATCTTCTCTACGGGAGCTTGGTAATAAACTTTAAATCCTTAATTACATTAACCACGGAAAAAAAACAAATGAATGAAATAAGTAATTTTCCTCCATTATTTAGAGTATAATGACGCTGACTTCGCCTTTAAAACGGCTATTTGCGTTTCTAGTGCACTGTTGGAATAATTTAAATCCGCATATCACGCTCCGGGATATGTTTTATTCATGCAATGTGGTGCCCAGCATAATTCTTCAATGCGAGATGCGAGAGAGGATGCATTTGCGATGTAATTAGAAAGACGGAAACGGTATCTTGATCTGTCTAGCTTATTAAAGTATGGTAGCATAACAATTTAACGTAAAACATGTTTAAACAAAAACGAATTATCGTTTCAAATTATTCTGCAAATTTCAGTAATCAAATAATATTGTTGTTTTATATTACGCCTGTCGTAAGCAGCAATTATCTAAGTCTAATTATGCCCGAACAAGGCAATGCAGTTTGCTATTATTGTATTAACATTCACATCTATTACATCTCGACTAATAATAAGGAGACGTTTCACACCAAACTGTTAAGGTAGGTCGACCTGACCTAACATATGAGAATGAGGAGACGTATCACACGCAATGTTGTTGGTTTACTATGTAGTTCTTCAACAAACTTAATTCAATATAAATCAACAATACCTTATTTTTCCAATTTCATATCGACTGTTGTTAAGAGAAACATCAAGTATGGTAGTAATATACATGTAGGCTAGCCTTTATTACGCGTTAAGATTAATCTGAGCGGGACAAATTTAATTTCAAAATAGGCCAATGCATAGTATTTCGAACATGTTATTCTTTTTTGACGCAGGAACGCAGGAAATAGGAACGTTTATTATATGTATCATTATGAAGGACCTTAATATTACTTGTGTCTCGACGTTTAATTTAAAAGACTTGATTTATTTCGTGTATACGTTGGATTGGTAATAGTTTAAAGAAGACATTTGTTTAGTTAAATTAAGTTTAAATCTATATATTTTAGCTCCATTGGATTGATAGCTTAGGGTTATAACGACACTCGAGTCCATTCCTTGGGAAGAACCAATAAATGGCGTCTTTGGAACGATCAAAAGAACGATCCCACACTAGGGAGCAAACCCATTGACCTCACGTTCGCTATGCGGACACCGTATCTATCAAGTTGCGATGAATTTAATTGAATAATTAATTAAAAAACTTTATGTATATGAGACAATGACTAACATAAAAAGTCGCAGTGTTAAATTTCCGTTCAGAAAAAAAAAAATCAACATGCTTGACGTGGAAATCGCTTTTTGTGTATAGTATAAATCTATATTTAACGAACTTACTTCCTTTTCAACATATATTAGCCGTGTTGCGTTATAAAGTAAGTGTACCTAAGTGCATCAAAACTTGCTAATCGTTCCATACTGAACAGTTCTCTGACAGGTCGCATAAACATAATAAGTGTGTACGTTTTCTTACTTGTTCTTCGATACCCATTATACATTTCTATTTGGTAGAATGATTGAATTATACGTACTTGTATTACAATATGCATTTCAACAGAAATCTTCATATTATTAACTGTGTAAAAAACGTAGTCGTTTGTTGTATAAAAGAGGATACATTTACACCGCAGAGGTGACAGGCACCAAAACGTTCAAGTATCGGCGATGACACGGGTACCGATGGTATTCTTTATTAAGTAAGTGTGTGTGACTTAACAAAGCATTTGCAGCATTTGTAACTTTTGGTTACAGTGCGTCATCCGGAGAATGCACAGAATAGAAGTTAATTTACAGAGACTATTGCGAATACACAATTTAAATACAATCATGAGCGGTGATTTCCTTTATATGCGTTCCCTATTGCATCTGAACTCAAAACGAGCGCGTTGGTACTTAATGGCGCTAATGTTCTATGCGTGGTACATTCTGACACATCATTCCTCATAACTGTTGCCTATCTTGTATTGCACCTTCGTTTATGAAATAACTGTGATATAACGAAGAGTGATTGATACCGCAACGGAGAGACTGCATTTCGGGGTAAACAATAATGGATTGGTTAATGAACTGTTGTTACGCCATGAGTTAGGCGAAAGAGAAGACCGTGACGTGCTACATTGAAAGGTCTCTGGCGAACATTACGCTCCAGACGATATGGACTGGTTTAGAAACGGTTAAAAGCTCACATCTCTCTCTGAGAATGGCTTGAAAATAA
>VMBQ01008304.1:0-25908 GCA_007657795.1 Dreissena rostriformis
CACTTTCATGGGTTATCCTTGACTGCAAGGTCAAAATAAATACATACACACATACAATACCAATAGTATTATAATGGTTGTTTAAGTAGCTCCGTTATGTTTTTCGGATGAGGGGTAACTCTATTTAAAATTCAATATACACATGCAAAACGTGGAAAGGAATATAAAACCTTTAAAATAAAAGGTTATTAACATTTATGAAATCTTAAATTATAGTACCATTTGTTAAAACAAAAACGTGAAACAAATAAGGCGATATAAATCTATGGTTAAAATACATTCATTTTCAACATTTGGGCGCACAGGCTAATCGGGAAAGATTCTTTGCGCACATGCATTAAACATGGATGTCCCAGAGACCGACTCAAATATTTATTCAATTTAAATGAGAAGACTAGATTGATATTTTGTGCTCATGATCTACTATCAAACTAACTAATTCATTACGCCCACCTTGCATACAAGTTCATGTAGAAGATAACATTCAACTTTACGTACTAACAAGTGAAAATGACAAAAACACATCTGTACCCAGAAACACATCTGTACTCAGAAACAATGAAAAGTTTGGTTTGAATGCTGTATACGACTATTAAACATGATATAGACACCACGTTTCGGTATTGCTCCGACCGTTTTATGAATATGTTCAAATGTTATTTTTCATTTGTAGTAATAAAGCAACATAAAACACCTGCTCCCACTATCAGTGACAAATGTCCACGAATTATTGCTATTTTTTATTTGTTTATTGTAACAAAAGAACATCAACAAATACAAATTACTTAGAAACAATGAAAAGTTTGGTTTTACTGCTGTATACTACAATTAAACATGATATAGACACCACGTTTCGGTATTGCTCCGATATTATGCGAATAAATTTATCATAACAATATTATTTTACAAAAATAATTATTTTAATATACCACCTGCTGATCAATTCAAGAAACATAATTCAAATGCGAATGATCGTAAAACAATAATTTCCATTTCCTTCGGATATTACCG
The DNA here is from genome assembly GCA_007657795.1 of Dreissena rostriformis. Taxonomy (NCBI): domain Eukaryota; kingdom Metazoa; phylum Mollusca; class Bivalvia; order Myida; family Dreissenidae; genus Dreissena; species Dreissena rostriformis. The sequence goes on from VMBQ01008304.1 coordinate 1,012, forward strand.
AAGACATGGTACACGTGTACGGAATGTTTTAATATAATACAACATTATTTGTTTCTTTTTGTTTTTAAAGCACACAAATATATAAAAAGTAGGTATTTCGGTCATTGCCCTACAAATTAAAAGAAACAACACAATCTATGACACCCGTAGGGTTATATATTTAATAATAATTCGATACACAACGGCTTGTTCCGTTAATAATTAACGTAAATTTCCGTTAATAATTAATAAGTTCAATGACTGAAATCATTTATATTATCTTATAACCTTCTGTGATTTTCATAATACATTTTCATGTTAATATAAATGTTGATATGCCAGATGGGACTAATTAAAAAAAAAATAGTACATTCTTAATGACCAAGAGGCTTAAATCAAAACGCGGTATGTATTTTGCCTTACTTTTTACTTACTAAGAAATATATAATTTACGAAAAAACAGTATTTATAGTACAGATAGTATTTATGAAATATGTGATACGTAAACAATAACTAATAACACTACCGTTCAATACTACCGTTCAATACTAATACGCTGTATGAGCTGCTGGCACTGGCTTTATGCGGTTCCAGTATAAGCCTTACTTTCTGAATAAATATGTATCACAAAGATGTCAATTATATTGCTCACCGCAATGCAAAGTTATTGATAGTTCCATGTATATATTCACAACAACCATATCATGTCATGGACCTTATTACTTAAAGCCCCTTTGAACTCTTTCAAATCGATTAATTTAAATGTCGATTTCCGAACTCATGCGGAACATGTGCTCGCTGTGATCTGAACAGCTTGGCGAAGTTCTGGCAATTCTGCCTTAAGCATACTAAAGGCATATACTACATCATGAAGCGGTAGCCAGCCCAGCATTGCATTCTTAGTCTGTATGTGTTCATATGTCATCAAAGCAAAACAAATGCGAAAATCACAATACAACAAAGCATTCCAATATTACATTAAAACTGAATTTATTGTGCAGGGAATCCTCGAGAATTCATGAAGATTACTTTCAAAGTACACAACGAACATCCTGTGTAAGTTTCAAAACGAAGAATATGTCAAAACTCGTAATCATCTTGTTAATTTATCTGGTGTGTGCATGCATGATGGTGTAGTATTGCTATTGGTTTGGAATGTTATCGTCACTTGAATGGTACCACACCATTTGTTTAGAGCATCTGATACTGAAAATAATGAAACCCGTGCCATGTCAATGGGTTCTTTGCAGCAAACTTAATAGAAACTCATATGCGTATTAGTATTACAAATCATCAAAGGCACTAAGCCAAGAAATTTTCCATCTGCTTCAGTATGAACATAAATGTGGTGTGTTTTGGTAATAATTGTTCTCAGCAAAAATTCAAATTCTTACCGTTGACCCTTAAGTCTGGGAGAGTTTGTTTAAAGTACACGATTCATTCATTGGATAATTGTAGAAATTCGTCGCATTAAGATTTCTCAGAAAGTAAGATTTAGTTATTATTTTATTTATTTGTTTATGTTTTTCAATCATACATCGTTGTAGTGGATAAGTCACTTCAATTTAAGACGAATTGTCATCGATCTATGAGCATCTACTTATCCAATAAATTAGATAAACATTTTACGGATTCCTCAAATGATTGTGTACAGCCGTGGTCATTTACCATCCTGAGTAGCAAAATATTAATGCAATTATTGACAACCATGTTTTCAAATCATGGCATCGACAAAGCTACAAACATTGTTCCCTGATAAGCTCATTATAGCCTACCATAGGCCGAAAAGACTCAGGGACATACTTTTACATGCCAAAATAATAACCGAACCTTTGAAAAATGACCCAGCTGAGTCAGTCCCATGCAACACTGCTCGTTGCCAAACATACAATAGTATGCAACAAATACAGACATTTAAGACCATATCAGGCGCCATTACGTCCATCAAGGGTAACCATAACTGCAAAACAGCAAATGCAAGTTTACCTCGTGACGTGTATTGTGTGCAAAAAACAATATGTTGGTGAGACTAAAATGGCGTTGAACAAACCCATAAACTTGCATATAGGCCTGATTTGAAAAACACGTAAATTCAACAGATACCCAGTGGGAGGACATTTTAGCGAACCAGATCACAGGTTTTATTGAAGCTAATGAAAAATGGTCAGATGTAACACTAACACTTCGAGAAACATACTGGATAAGGCGACTCAACACTCTTCAGTCACATGGGATAAATGAAAAGGAGATATAAATATAAAAATATATACCGGAGACAGTATATATAAAGAATAACAGGTTACTGTCCGCTCTTTTTGTAATATATCAGGCACGACTTAGAATAATATAACGGCGAGGTTTGCCGAGTCGTTATTTTATTCATGCCGAGCCTGATATATAACAGAAAGATCAGGCAGTAACCTGTTTTTCTGTTAATCATACCTCTACGTCCCCATATGATTTTTAATTAACTTTGACGTGTTAATAATGACGTAATGCGCACTTGCGATTAATATTTGTAAAATATGTTTTGTGCTGTTTACATAATATATTACATCTTAGTATCAAAATTGTTTATTTTGTTGAATCTGATTTTATTTTACTTAAATGATGACTTTATAATTCATTCCGAGTAATATGACCTTTCTCCATACATCGAATGATATAACAACTTCCTGTTGAACTGATATAAAAAAAACATATATCATCAACGTTATATCAGACAGATATCAATGTAGCGGTATGATAAAACACAGAGTTTTAATCAGCGGGAATAATATCAAACACAAATAAATAAAACGATACATACATATAAAACAAGACTGAATGCCAAACGTTCACTACATATTTTACAATATAAGCGATAAAATAGAAAGAACGGGCGCCAGTCTACAGCACACAGTTTTAATCAGCGGAACGTCGTTTCCTGTAGCTGCAGGGATTAACAAGACCATTTTGCGATTGTGCATTCGCACTGATGAATCCAATCGTGATACATCGACCAACTCCGGAAGAGTGGCCTCGTGCATATCAGTCGCCATCTTGTATTCATTTACCTTCAAAATGGTGATCAGTCTTTTGTTACGAGGCTGTATACGACGCGCACGATATAGTTCCATTATATAGGCAGATTTAGTATATATTACAAGAAAAAACATATACTTATGTACGTTTTCGTATGTTACCTGACCAAACAATTCATATACATAGTTATAATTTTTGAGATAATTAGTCCATATCGTAATCAAATTGTACTGCAGTACATGCATGTTTTGTTTACAATTCTTTGTAAAATGGGGGACTTTGAGAAGTACCTGGAATATGCAGTAAAAAACCTCAAGATAGATTTCAATTTCAGCGAACATCAACTACAAGCAATGAAGAGCTTGTATGAAAACAAAGACACGATTGCTGTTCTTCCAACCAGCTCTGTAAAAAGCCTCATATTTCAGGTAGTAACTTCATAAACTTGTTTTCGCGACATTTCAGTTTTATTTACATTGGAAATATTGATTTGTGTTTTAGAGTAGTTAACTAGTTATGTACATTCAACGTATGTCAACAATGCTTAGCAACGGATGTATATAGATTTTATTTTCCAGTCTTTACAAGTATGATTGGGCAATTACTGGCACCTTATTGATCTGTTACAATCGTTTTAAGAGAATGATTTTAAGGATTAAGTTTATTTCATGTATTTATATTAATGCCTGTTATTATTTTATAGTGTTAATTCATTATATCAACAAGACGTATCAACAATTAAAGGATAATGGTGCAAATATTTGGTTTTTATTTGACAAGTTGCATTTTTTAAAGGCAATGATAGTTTCTATTATTAACGCATATGTGTATTTAAATTAAATTACCGGTAAGATTTCCTCGTGCACTTCGTGCAAACGCGCTTCAAACGTCAAGGTTACTATTCGATATAGATGATCACGTGGTCTAAGACCTTTACATGGTTTAAATTAAAAAAAAATGTTGTGGCTTTCGATTACTATACTTCATTTGAGAGCGGATTTATTATTAAGCAAAAAAGATGTGTATTTAACATTGAATTGATCTTTTTATCGACATGATTAAATAGAGAAAGGGTGAGTCACATGCATTTACTGTCTATACATGAGAACTTGGTAACTTCTCGAAACGTCATTTCAAAGCGAAGCTAGAGCGTTTTAATTGGATAATATCGTTTTTCTGTGGCTGAAAACTCCGCCTACTTGGGCAATGATTTATTTTGCGGCGAAGGTAGTACAGTTAATTGTAGAATTTTCGGCGAAGCGCCTATCGACTTGATCATTTTAAACACCTCCTACCTCAGCGGACGTCCAGATAGAAGAAAGAGCGAGAATACGTCCTTGTTACTTAAACGTTTAATTTGCAGAAAATATTGGTCTGCTAGAAATTTAAGCACCCGGGCGAGGATTTTACGCGCAACATACGTTTCCGGAGACGTTCAAGTAACACTTTTTATGATAAACATCACATTAAAAGTAAAAACAGAAGCAGTTCAGATGATGTACTCAAAACCGTTCAGACGATGTACTCAAACAAAAACCGTTCAGACGATGTACTATTTTCCAAATTCCTCGCCACAGATCTTAAAAAGCTTAAACAACGTGCAAAACTTTGTACGAAATATTCTAAGCATGTTATAACGCAAAAAAAATGNTTCCTCGCAATTTCTCACAGGTTTTCAAACTGGACGTTGATCGCGTCTGCTCAACCACTGGATATCGTGTCCTTTTATCCACCAAAACTAAGTTGTAATGACCGTCTGGGTATGGACCTCCAAAATCTACGGATACTGTATGCCATTCCGTTTCTGGTATCTCAGATGGTTTGACAGGTTCTTGTTTCGGTTCTACTGTTGCTATCTGACAGTGATAACATCTGGAAATGGTGTTTTCGACTAAGCTGTTTAGATTTGGAAACCAGTATTTCGCTCTCAACATCTGCTTTGTCCGTGTTATCCCAAAATGACCCATACTATGTGCTGCTTTGACAACAGTATTGTGTAACCTTTCAGGAATAACTATTTGCCTATTCCGTAATATCATTCCTTTCGAACGGTAGAGATCGTGTCTTACCAGATAGTACGGTAATATTTCTGGTCGCTTTTTGTGCATCTCCCAGTCGTTTCGTGTCTTTCGTTTTAGAACATCTTGCAGTACGGTGTCTTTTGCCGTAGCATCTTTTACTCGTTCAAGCATCGGCCCATGTTCATTTTCAACTATCATCTTAATTGTATGATCTGTATCGTCGTCATCTGTTTCATTCAGCGGATGTCTTGATAAGTAGTCCATTGGATCTGCCTCATCCTTCCCGGGTTGGTATATCAGTTCAAAGTCAACATCTTGCATCTCCATTATCCATTTCTCGATTCGTGGAGGTAGCTTTGCACATGCTTTGTTGAACATTGGTATCAACGGCTTATGAGATGTAATTATCTTGAACTTCGGTGCTCCAAGAAGATATATGCTAAATCTGGTTTTCGCCCATTTTACTGCCAATGCATCCTTTTCAGTTTGGCTGTATCGTTTCTCAGCTTGAGTCATTGACCTACTAATATAATGCACAGGTTGCAATCCCTTGCTTGTGTTTTGGAAAAGTCCAGCTGACAATCCTTCATGAAAACTAGCCTCTGTGCGCACTATAATTGGTTTCCGTGGATTAAAGAATGCCATCGTGTCATCATTTGTTATGCTGTCTTTCAGTACCTTGAACGCCTCTTCTTCTTCAGGACCCCATGAAAATGGAACTTCTTTTCCTGTTAATCTCCTCAATGGTGCTGTTAGAATGGCATATCTAGGAATGAATTTGGACAGGTAACCAATCATACCTAGAAAACTTCTAACTTCTTCCCTTGATTCTGGTGCTTTACATTCTTTAACTGCCTTCACTTTATCATATGTCGGTTTGAGACCACTATTCGTGAATCTATAGCCGTAGAATTCCAACTCTTCTACTCCAAATTGGCATTTCTGCTTGTTGAATGTTATTCCAAAATCCTCAGCTCTTTGTAAAACTGTCTGTAAAGTTTTGTTGTGCTCTTCGATATTTACCCCGCCAATCAGTATATCGTCTCTCTGGTTCAGACAGTATGGTATATCTCCAAATATTCGATACATGGCTTCGTCGAACAGATCTTGTGAGGATTTTGCCCCAAATATCAGTCTCTTAGGTCGCATGTTTCCCCACGGCGTACTAAATGTAGCTATGGATCTCGAATCTGGATGTAGCATGAGCTGATGATAGCCTTGTTTCAGATCCATTTTTGAAAATATACTGCACTCATGAAACTTGTATGTGAAGTCTTCAACGACGGGTGCTTGCAGTATTCTGTTCCGTTCCATGTATTTGTTAGGAACTCGAAGATCAACACTTGCACGTATCATGTGTGGTTCGAGTTTTCCTTGATCAGCCCCTAAAAATTTTGGCTTAGGTTGCACAACAAGTGGAGAACACCAAGTAACCGGATCTCCAGGATCCACTTTTTCAAAGATTTCCTCCTCAATGCACATATCTAACCATTGCTTCAGTGGTTCTTGAAGATAGTATGGAACTGGTCGCGGTTTCTGTGCAATAGGTGCAGCATCTGGTTTCATGGAAAATTTCACCAGAAAGTCTTCCTTGTTCTTCTTGTCCTCAATTTTACCAATTCCATTGAAAACAGCTTCGTGCTTCTTTAGAATTTCATCAATCTCCGCCATCTGTTTTACACTTAAAATGGACCTGTATTCATGATCATTTTTAAAGCGTAGATCATTGACGTCCTTTAAAGAACCATCAGCTCTGATTTCCAACATTCCCAAATCATATAGAGATGTTTTACTTAGCAACGGATCAGAGTTTATCTTTCCCTTGATGACAATAAACTTCGTTTCTATTCCTCTCGTTGTATTACTTACAGTAGCCTTAAATTCGCTTAATATAGGAAGTTTGCTCTGTAAAGTGCTAAGTTTTGTCTTGCAATCTTCAAGTTGAATGTCAATGTTAGACTTACGTTTCAAGCTGCGAAATTGATGTTCATCCATAACGTTCGCATCCGCATTATGTCTGGTTCAATTTGCAGAATAACATTGTTGGCTGCTGCAGTCCACCCGAAACGGTTGTAAATCAAGCCTTATATTGCTGTCCGCCATATCTCAATTCCGTATTATGCGCGCAATAACAGCTGCATCAGTCCTCCAATTTTTTCTCTCGTCGCCAATGTTGTGTCTCTAGTTAATTAATTAATAACTAGCATTTTAATTATAAGCTTTAATCAGTCACCAGAAGTATACATCATAATAATGACGTCGACGTCGCCAAGTAACAACGTCATATACAATTAAGGATTCTAATAATAGAACACTATCACAGGGCAGTTACCTGTTATTCTCTCTTGCACATTTCACACTGGCCGGTTGGTCAGTTTTAGTGAGAAGTGGTGTGCTGCCTAAGAACAGTGCGGTGGACGAACACAGTCCGGTAGGGTTTTTTCTTCTAACTGAAATGGCGTCCAGTTACGATTCGCACGTTGTTAAGAGACAAAAGACAGATGGCGGGGATGTTTCTGTGAGTTTACATGCAAGCAATTTGTTACATGCAATATTTCCATATTGTTTTCCATTAATTTGTACTTGTTTAAGTTCTTAACATATGGTTTTATGTGTGGCAGTTTCAAGTGCGTAGGTTACTCTTCACTAAATGTTATATGCGAAAATAGTCATATTTAACTTTAAGCCTTAAAACACGGTACTGTTTTGATTTCCTTGCCTCTTTACCCTTTGGTTATTAAAAGATAACAATGAAAACCTTGAGAAAGCAACGTTGTCTCAAACTTGTCATTGTTTATTAAGAAAATTAATGCTTTGCAGGGCCTTCCCCAGAATTTGTGTAGGACGCCCAGTCATGGAAGGGTTGGGTCTTTTGGAGGCCAACCCATCTAACTAAGGGTTTAATTTTTTACAGACCAAATGACTTTTCTGGTGCATGTTGGCTCGGTAAAATATACATGCACTGCAGTTTCTTTTTCTGCACATTTATGTAAGGCTGGAGCTTGTTTCATTTCGATGTTTCAGTTTCGAGAGCCTGCACAGGACAGACACAACCCTGAAGTGTCTCCAGTGGTGCATGTCCGAGGGGTTCCAGACCATGCCTTTGAAGAAGACATTGTTAGTTCTGTCCAGCACTTTGGAACAGTCCAGTGAGTGTCCATAATGTTGATAGCCTGGAGATATTTGTGGATTTTGAGATTTTTATGCCCCCAAAGGTAGGCATATAGTGATCACACTGTCTGTCCGTCTGAAATTCCGTCACACTTTGCGTTTACTTTTCAAAAAATGTGGAAAACCATTTGCGTTTAGGTTTACAAAAATGTGGAAAAAGGGGGCATATGTGGTTTACAAAAATGTGGAAAAAGGGGGCATATGTCATCCTATCAGTATGGTGACAAGCCTTGTTGATTGATCAAAGATTAAGGCCTGAACTTTTGTTGATTGATCAAAGATTAAGGCCTGAACTTTTACGACTAGCTTGCAATGATAAGACCTTTGTTGAATGCTGATATGTAATTCAAATGTTTATATTGCCAAAATTCATTTGTTGAAAAATTTCTTGAGTCTGAGAACATGATTACTGAATTTGATATAGACAGATTTGATCTTATGTTCTGAATTTATTATACAACATTCAGGGTTTTTTTTGGGTTGTGGGGGATTTTCCACTTTGGGGGAAAATTGTGCGCGTGGGAATTTTCGCAGCGTTTCCCTTTTTGGGGGATTTGTTTACTTACTCTCTCATTATTTCAATACATTTGTACATGTTTGCACTATATTCATTGTTTTTTTTCATATTTTATTACGTTTGGCAAGATTAAATTGAAATAGAATTGAGATATTATAAGCATGAGACACATCTTTCTATTAAAAAAAAAAAAAAAAAAAGGGGGGATTTTTGGTTCTGAAAGGGGAAAAAACAAGCCTAGTTTGGTGGGGGAAGACGCCGATAATCGGCGTCTGTTATATAAGGTAAAAAACCCATGACATTATAGAGCAAAGTATTTATTCCATTTTTTGTAGGTATTGCATGATCTTGAGAGGTAGACGCCAAGCCCTGGTTGAATTTAGTGTAAGTTATTTTTATACTTTATGTTTATACAAAAGGTATGGTTTATAATATGCCATTGTTAGTTACTATGAAACAATTTCACATTTAGTAATTTAACAGGGGTGTGATTCTTGTCCAGGGGTCATTTCTGAGATTCACGTAATTCTTTTTAAAAAAAGGGGGGAGGGGGGTACGTCCGATTCCGCGGACGTCTTTTATAAGCGACCCGAAATATCCGCGGCTCGCAAAATCACTCTGCATATTACACTGGTAGATTCTGCCTAAGCAATTTTGAAACGAGCGATGTCATTGGCTGTCGTTTTCCAATCTACCAATTAAAACCGTTCTTTTTAAATGCGTTCGGTATTTCTTTTCTTATTTGTTTGCAAAAGGCTCAGTGGCGAAGCGGAAATTAGGATTATCGAAATGACAAATATCAATCGAATTAGCGACTGTCATCATATAGTTAGATATGATAAATGAAATGTGTTTGTCAACGATAAAGACTGCGTTTTACATACAAGCAACACATATTTTGTTTACAAATGTGCACAGTGAATTTGTGTCACGGAAATCAGTGTTTGCAAATTGGAGTTCAGGCTACTTGCGAAGTAAAACAATTAAGAAAAGTATCTTTGAAAATGGAAATAGACAAACATGATTTGATTTATATGTTAGTGGATCTGTGTGTAATCAGATTCATATGCATATTCTGCTTTATTATGTTTGTCACACTGTTCAGTTAACTTAAATAGCATTGAACTGAAGATGTGAAATGCATGATATTGAAAGGTAAACAAATTAAATGTATTAACTTAACTCAGTTTAATACATCATTAACTCAACAAGAACACTCAAGTGTGTTTGTTTATATTTTTATTTATGTTTTCCCCATTTGATATTTAATTAAATAAGTCAATTTACTGTGAATACATTGAAAAACTGCTGTTCTTGATCACAGTAAATATTGTTTACTTTGCATCTTCAGTATGTGAAATGTGAAGTTAAACAAGTTTTCATAAAGAAATATTGTTATGAAGTTCAAGAAATTGTTTTTTTTTTAATGTCTGTTTTAAGGTTTGTAATTGCGTTATGCGCGCGATTCGCATGGTCAAAATCAATTGACAGAATTTTCCTCCCCTCTGACTTCGCCTCAATCACACCCCTGTTTAAGTACAAAAAGTCTGAACTTCTCAGTTTTAAATATATGTTCAACATGTTGACCTGACCTTAACACTTGTGTTTGTTGAGAATAATCTCCGCAGAAGTCCCAAAACCATTACCACGTCCGGTAAACCAGCTTATGAATCCCCAATAGGGATACGCTTAAAATCATAAGTTGTTCTTCTGGGGATACATAAATTGACTGGAAAACTGACAAAATGGAGCCTATAGAGGTGAGTCGTTTTGATTGTTAACATGTATGCTCTACTTGGGAGACCTTTTCTCCCAAAAAGCTCAATGCTATTCGACCGCACAGACATCATTTATGTTAAATTTGTACTTAATATAAATTATTATTTTGAATCCGTCCCGAAATCCCTTTCCTAGTGCTGACCCAGATAGACAATGTGGTTAGCATTTCGCATTTTCAAAACGATTGGCGACAAAGGAGAAGATTATGATATCGCTGGCAAAGTATAATGTTAAAATATGACAAAATGGATACGATGTCTGACTGTTACGTGTAAGAAGAAAATGCGAAATGCTAACCATATTTTCTATCAAGGTAAGCACTAGGAAAATGATTTCGGGACGGATTCAAAAGAATAATTTATTTTGAGTACATATTTAACATAAATAATGTGTGTGCGGTCGAATAGCATTGAGCTTTTTGGGAGAAAAGGTCTTCAAGTAGAGAATATATGTGAAAAATCAAAAGGACTCACCTCTTTATGCTCCATTTTGACAGTTTACCTGTCAATTTATGTATCCGCGGAAGAACAACTTATGATTTTTAGCGTATCCCTATTGGGGATTCATAAGTTGTTTTACCAGGCGTGATTACTAGCCTCAACGTCTGGTAATCTCATAATTATAAGTTTTAAAAGACGCAAACTCTTATTTACTGGAGAGTCTCCCACAAATTGATACTCAACCAGAATTTTATATTAGCCGTGAAGGATTTTTCCTGGACTTCAGTCAGTATAATATGCATTATCCGAGGGCCCACAATGTTTCGCTGAGACTGAAAATATTTTATGTGAATTAAGGATCCTTGATTTTTTTCTGAAGTTGTGTTCTTTTTGACATGCGTATTTATTGTATTATATCATATTGTTGTCATAATACTTTTTATTGTACTTTCAGGACACCAAGGGATCCTCGGCGTGTGTTAACTTTGCAAATGTAAGCTATACTGGTACTGTCCTCAAAACTTCAGACTTGTTATATTATTATATATATTTCTATATATATAAAGGCGTTTTATTTGCTTGCTTAAATTAAAAATGTGAAAGTTTTTACTTGCTTTCATAAAAAAGATGGGTCTATTATAGGTCGCCACAGATTCGATCCCCACTGTGGGAGTATTCTTTAGATCTCCCCCATAGACACCAAGTACTGGTTCTAGTCCCAGGAAACAGACTCGAGAGCGTTTCAAATGAGCCTTAGGCTTTCGGTGCAATCAAGCTAAAATAAATAGGTTTAAACTAAAAAGATGGCTTCTGCATCAATTGAAATCAGTCTTGTGAAAAATTCTCATTTGTGTTCAACTTTATTGTGCAGAGTAACCAGCTGTGTATCGCTGGGACCCCTGCGTTCTTCAACTTCTCCACTAGCCAGAGGATTCAGAGACCCAGGTTCGAGAAGTAATAGCCACGTTACATGCCTTTCCCCCAGCATACTATAGGAATGAGCCTCGCTCTGTGAAAAGGGGGATTAATACAAGTGCATTAAGTTTTGTCCCAGATTAGCCTATGCAGTCCGCACAGGCTAATCAGGGACGACACCGCTTTGATTGTATTTTTCATTTGAAGGAAGACTCTTCATGAAGAAAATCCAATTACGCATAAAATGTCGTCCCTAATTAGCCTGTTCGGACTTCACAGGCTAATCTGGGACAACACTTTACCCACATGCATTTAATCCTGTATTCGCCCCAAAAACTATATAAATATTTATCAGTGCTTTCTCTGCTATGCAACAAATTAGCAAATGGCTACAAGTTGAACAAAGTGGCAAAATAAAATTGTATTTGGATACAACTTTTTATGCCCCCGAAGGTGGGCATATAGTTATCGCACTGTCTGTCCGTCCGTCTGTCTGAAATTCTGTCGCACTTTGCGTTAAGGTTTTGAAAAATGTGGAAAAACACTTTGCGTTTAGGTTTACAAAAATGTGGAAAAAGGGGGCATATGTCATCCTATGGTAACAAGCCTTGTTCTTCATAAAAACACATAAAATATCTTAAATGAGAGGCAAATTTGCCAGTGGAAGCCCTGATTTATGTCTGCGTAAGCCATGTTTTCTAAGAACAAGTCAACTAAAAAAAACTTTTAGAAGAAAAAAATAAATAATAAAAAATAAATATAGTAACCTTATATATCTTCAGCAAGATTCATTTTAAAACTACATTGTATGTCTATCTTCTTCCGTGTAATGTTACTGCATCTTTTCCCTTAGCAGTATATTATTCTTTAGGATCGCACAGACTTCAAAAGTTTCCCGAGTAGTTATCAAACTCATTACTGAAAGGCAGACACAATATTCATTAAATTATAAGCAGAACTAAAGATTTATTTATTTGTTCCATTTTAAGTATCTGGCAAATGTAAAGCAGTTTTTAGCTCTACTGGCCGAATGGCGGAAGAGCTTATGTCATGGCGTGGTTTCCGTCGTCTATCCATCCGTGCGTGCGTTAGACTTTTTCTTGTTAACGTGATAAACTCCACAGTTTTCATCCGAATCTTTTCAAACTTGTTCAGTGTCTTTATATTAATGAGGACTCGAACCTTATTGAAAATGGGTTACATCAGACTGTCTGTCCGTGCTTCAGCTTGCGTCCGTTAGACTTTTTCTTGTTTACGCGATAAACTCCACAGTTTTCAGCCGATTCTTTTCAAACTTGTTGAGTGTCTTGATATTAATGAGGACTGGAACCCTATTGAAAATGGGTAACATCAGTCCGTCCGTGCATGCATTATACTTTTTCTTGTTTACGCGATAAACTCCACAGTTTTCATCTGATTCTTTTCAAACTTGTTCAGTGTCTTTATATTAATGAGGACTCAAACCCTATTGAAAATGGGTTACATCATAGTTAAAAGTCTAGAATTATCTCCCCTTGAATTTGTATTGGTCCGAGGCATTTAAGTAGGTTGTTAAATTGGTTGCAATTATTAATTTAAAATTAAATAAAATATAATCTGATAATTCATTTGGCAAGGATGAAAGGATTTGTGTCTTCAGTATTCCCTTGCATGTTGACTGTAATCCAATCAATCAACCAGCCATTCAATCCCTCATAAAAGTATTCCCTTCTAATGAACAATAATTAATGAAGGCCTCGATAACGAAGTCCTCATAAATACAATTAGTTCCTTACACATTGATAAACCAACCACCCAATCATTCAATAAGAAAAGCCCATTCAAAATAATAATGAAGTCCTTACAAGCTAATGCATGTATGTTTTTTTGCAGTAGTCCCTTGCACATTAACAAAATCAACCAATCAATCAATCAAAATTTTATTTCCAACTTTATGACAGCTGTAAAGGGCTACATTCTGAATAGTCATCTGCAAAGTCTTTTTTTGGGTCAGTCCGAAATTGGTTTCGTACTGAGTCAAAAGCCTTCTAAACATTTTGTGATGTGATATGATCAGTGAATTCTACTTGTCCTTCATAGCATCTGAATAATTGTTTTGAACATAGTGATAAAAGGAGGAATTATTTTAATGTATCTGCAGCAGATAACGTTTTGAAAATGTGCCTAGAGGAAAAAGTAATTGAAGTGAGTAACTTCTCCTTTTATCACCATGTTTTTAGCTCACCTGAGCACAACGTGCTCATGGTGAGCTATTGTGATCGCCTTTTGTCCGTCGTCCGTTGTGCGTCGTGCGGCGTCAACATTTACCTTGTTAACACTCTAGAGGCCACATTTATTGTCCAATCTTCATAAAACTTACTCAGAACATGTGTCCCAATAATATCTTGGACGAGTTCGAAAATGGTTCCGGTTGGTTGAAAAACATGGCCGCCAGGGGGCGTGGCAGTTTTCCTTATATGGCTATAGTTAAACCTTGTNAGCAGGGTCAGGGTCAAATGGGTGAAAATGGAAGGCCGTACCAGAATGTTCCAGGCAACAAAATCCTGCTGTTCACCGTCCTTAATGCCAAGTATCCTATCACTGTGGTAAGTCATTTCCAATTTTGTTTCAAGACTCTTCCCTTTTCCTTTATTGAATGGGTCACTCACTATTAAAAAAAATAATCAAGACCCGGGGAATGAAAAAATAAACTTATCTTGAGAAGATACCGTCTCTGTTATTTTATTATGCCCACGCCATGATAATAGTGCTACCCCTGTCCAGGGACACCTGCATTTCTTGCAACACTGTCAAAGTCCTGCTTTATTTCAGGATGTTATGCACACTATCTGCTCATCCCACGGAAGAGTGGAGAAGATTGTCATCTTCAGGAAGCAGTATGTACAAGCTCTTGTACAATATCCTTTCCAGAAATTTATTTCTAGATTTTCCCCATGATTAAAAAAGCATAAATATTAAATACCTTTCTAGTATTTAGATCATATAAGCATTACTCATGCATAGCTGCCCTACTAACATTGCACTCCCCTATCATTCAATATGCTGTATCAGCTGTATTCTCTTCCAAATTTACCACTGTATAGTTCACAACCCTGTTGAAAAACCTAATTGTTTGTATTGCAATTTGCAAAATGAAATTGTGATCTTTAAAAAATGTTGATACATGTAGTGTCTGAGTTTTGAAAAACATAAAAAAATTCATAAGTCATTTCCTGATTTTACGGTTATACCTACTGTTGGTAATCAAACCGCAAAATCTAAAGCACAGTATTATTGTTAATGGCATGAAAAACACAATGTTTATGTAAACAAAAACACTGCTACTTTTGGTTTATTGAATCATTGAGTGCCACATTTTGTGAAAACCGGGCTTAATGCATGTGCATAAAATGTCATCCCAGATAAGCCTGTGCAGTTCGCACAGGCTAATCAGGGACAACACTTTTCGCCTACACTGGATTTAAGAGACCTGCTTAAACCAAAAAATCCATAAAAGCGGAAAGTGTCGTCCCTCATTAGCCTGTGCGGACTGCACAGGCTAATCAGGGACAACACTTTACGCACATGCATTAAGGCGAGCTTTCCCAGAACAAGATTATTTATCCGTAACCGCGAGTCACGTATGAGAATCTCGAGGCCTCCAAGGCAGCCAAGGAGCAGCTACAGGGCTGTGACATCTACTCGGGCTGCTGTACTCTCAGAGTGGAGTATGCCAAGGTACGTTGGTTGTATTGTTTTATAGAATTTTATTTCAATGAGCCTCGTTCTGGGAAAACTGTGCTTGATGCATGTGCATAAAATGTTGTCCCAGATTAGCCTGTGCAGTCTACACTTTCCACCTTAACCTGATTTTCGCTAAGAAAAGACTCTTTAAACAAAAAATGCCATATAAGTGGTAAGTGTCCTTGCTTATCTGGGAAATCACAGGCTAATCTGGGATGACACTTTACGCACATGCATTAAGAACCGTCTTCCCAGAATAAGGCTCAAATGTTTGACTAGAGCTATGTTAGGGTCATTTAATGGCAGTGAGTTTACCTTCTTACACTTTTTCCCATGCAGTCTTGGGCAATATCCAATCAAGGCAGTTTACCGGTGCCAAGTGCACTGACAACAGACGTACGTGACATTGTTTGCATCAAGAGATCGTTGATGTTCTTTCCCATATATATTTATGTACAATTTGTTTGAAATTTACAATTTTTTTTATATGAATGTTTTAATTGCATTTCCAGATGATAATATAATTAGAACAGTGTGTTTGTATTGTCACATTTATTGACTAAACACTTAATGTCATCATGTTTCATTGACCAAACAATACAATTTTTATGCTCCCCATATATATATATATGGGGGAGCATATAGTCGCCGCTTCGTCTAACCGTGTGTGTGTCCGTCCGGAATTTTTTCCGGGCTATTTCTTATGACCGGAATTCAATGAAACTTTATGGGAAGCTTCACTACCAAGAGGAGATGTGCATATTATCAGCGGGTTCTGATCAGATGATTTTTATTCTCCCCCCAAATTTTTTTGGGGGGAGCATATAGTCGCCGCTTCGTCTGTCCGTCCGTCCGTCCGTGTGTCCGTCCGTGCACAATTTTTGTCCGGACTATTTCTCAGCAACTAATGACCGGAATTCAATGAAACTTTATGGGAAGCTTCACTACCAAGAGGAGATGTGCATATTATCAGCGGGTTCTGGTCGGATGATTTTTCACAGAGTTATGGCCCTTTGAAATTTTCCATTAACTGTACATATAGTGCAATTCTTGTCCGGGCTATTTCTCAGCAACTAATGACCGGAATTCAATGAAACTTTATGGGAAGCTTCACTACCAAGAGGAGATGTGCATATTATCAGCCGGTTCTGGTCGGATGATTTTTCACAGAGTTATGGCCCTTTGAAATTTTCCATTAACTGTACATATAGTGCAATTCTTGTCCGGGCTATTTCTCAGCAACTAATGACCGGAATTCAATGAAACTTTATGGGAAGCTTCACTACCAAGAGGAGATGTGCATATTATCAGCCGGTTCTGGTCGGATGATTTTTCACAGAGTTATGGCCCTTTGAAATTTTCCATTAACTGTACATATAGTGCAATTCTTGTCCGGGCTATTTCTCAGCAACTAATGACCGGAATTCAATGAAACTTTATGGGAAGCTTCACTACCAAGAGGAGATGTGCATATTATCAGCCGGTTCTGGTCGGATGATTTTTCACAGAGTTATGGCCCTTTGAAATTTTCCATTAACTGTACATATAGTGCAATTCTTGTCCGGGCTATTTCTCAGCAACTAATGACCGGAATTCAATGAAACTTTATGGGAAGCTTCACTACCAAGAGGAGATGTGCATATTATCAGCCGGTTCTGGTCGGATGATTTTTCACAGAGTTATGGCCCTTTGAAATTTTCCATTAACTGTACATATAGTGCAATTCTTGTCCGGGCTATTTCTCAGCAACTAATGACCGGAATTCAATGAAACTTTATGGGAAGCTTCACTACCAAGAGGAGATGTGCATATTATCAGCCGGTTCTGGTCGGATGATTTTTCACAGAGTTATGGCCCTTTGAAATTTTCCATTAACTGTACATATAGTGCAATTCTTGTCCGGGCTATTTCTCAGCAACTAATGACCGGAATTCAATGAAACTTTATGGGAAGCTTCACTACCAAGAGGAGATGTGCATATTATCAGCCGGTTCTGGTCGGATGATTTTTCACAGAGTTATGGCCCTTTGAAATTTTCCATTAACTGTACATATAGTGCAATTCTTGTCCGGGCTATTTCTCAGCAACTAATGACCGGAATTCAATGAAACTTTATGGGAAGCTTCACTACCAAGAGGAGATGTGCATATTATCAGCCGGTTCTGGTCGGATGATTTTTCACAGAGTTATGGCCCTTTGAAATTTTCTATCAACTGTACATATAGTGCAATTCTTGTCCGGGCTATTTCTCCCCAACTACTGACTGGAATTCAATGAAGCTTTATGGGAAGCTTAACTACCTTGAGGAGATGCGCATGTTATTAGTGGGTTCTGGTTAGATGATTTATTTAGAGAGTTATGGCCCTTTGAAATGTTTAAGTTGCTAAACCATCCATCGTATTATTTTGTCCAAAGTTATGCCCCTCCAGACATTTCCTTTTATCTGAATATATAGTGCAATATTGTGACAAAAAAAAACTTTGGGGAGCATCACCCGTCTCCGACAGTTTCTTGTATTGACTTGGTTTGTTCAATTCTTTTGATTTTTCAACATGCAGACAGACGAATTGAATGTCCGTGCAAACAACAGTGACAGCTGGGACTACACACAGCCCAGTCAATGTAAGTGGCAATCAACAGCTATAAAAAGGATGCTTTAAAATATAAATGCAAATTTGCTTTTAAATACATCATTAAGATAGCTGTTTAATACTGATTAAAAGCAACATAAATTAAGCCATACTTTAAAGTAAATATGTTTGCTTTTTATAGTACATAGAACAATTATAAAAGAATTGAGTAGTTGTACATTCTCACTTGGTATAATTGGTTTTTAATAATTAACCAGGTTTTCAACATAGCTTGGGATTGCGCAATTATTTAAATAAAAAATAATTAGTTGAACATTGAAAACCTGGTTTCATGGCGTTGAATTGTTCTTGTTATTTACATTTAATGATGAATATTTTTGGTTCTGATGTCTTTCTGTAAAAGTACTTTTATCTAAATCTAGATGTTTTATAAGATGTATGATAAAATAGGCAACAACATAACAATCAACTCGAAAATCATTCAAATCAAATCAATAAATTGAACTCAGACTCCAGAAAAAGCAAAGATAAATCATTACTTTCAAATGATGGAATAAATCATGCAAAATCAACTATCCTATTCACCTGCATTACAGATACTTACATGCTTGTTTTAGCCTGTATTTCAGCACATTTACAGAGTCCAGACCACAGAAAACCACAGAACAGCTACACCTATTCATCATATATACATATTTATGCCCCCTTCGAAGAAGAAGGGGTATATTGTTTTGCACATGTCGGTAGGTCGGTCCGTCCCTCCACCAGATGGTTTCCGGATGATAACTCAAGAACGCTTAGGCCTAGGATCATGAAACTTCATAGGTACATTGATCATGACTGGCAGATGACCACTATTGATGTTCGGTCACTAGGTCAAAGTGACTTGACACAGTAAAATTATTTCCGGATGTTAACTCAAGAATGCTTACTCCTAGGATCATCAAACTTCATAGGTACATTGATCATGACTGGCAGTTGACCCCTATTAATTCTCAGGTCACTAAGTCAAAGGTCAAGGTCACAGTGACTCGAAACAGTAAAATGGTATCCAGATGATAACTCAACAATGCAAACACCTAGAATCATGAAACTTCATAGGTACATTGATCATGACTGGCAGATGACCCCTATTGACTTTAAGGTCACTAGGTCAAAGGTCAAGGTCACAGTAACTCAAAACAGTAAAATGGTTTCAGGATGATAACTCAAGAATGCTTACGCCTAGGATCATGAAACTTCATAGGTACATTGATCATGACTGGCAGATGACCCCTATTGATTTTCAGGTCTCTAGGTCAAAGGTTAAGGTCATAGTGACTCAAAACAGTTAAATGGTTTTCTGATGATAACTCAAGAATACTAAGGCCTATGATCATAAAAATTAATAGGTACATTGATCATGACTGGCAGATGACCATTATTGATTTTCAGGTCACTAGGTCAAAGGTCAAGTTCACAGTGACAAAAAACATATTCACACAATGGCTGCCACTACAACTGACAGCCCATATGGGGGGCATGCATGTTTTACAAACAGCCCTTGTTTAGATTAGTTTTACTTGCAAAAATGCATTTATTTGCTGCATTGCTCTAAACTGCAAATGTTTCTGAATCCTTGGCAGTGATCTTTTGTACTGATCCAATTGTTAGGTCTTAACTTGGTGTTTACAAATTGCACCACTTTATTAATACATAGCGTACACCATACACATTTTTGTTCAAATATTTGATGCAACACATGAAACCTTCATGTATTGAATATTTAATTAAATAATAACCTTAAGTTTATTTTTGCTTATTCATTTTGCAGAGTTTTATCCAATTAACAATACTCATACAAAGCTATAAAACTATCTGCTATTTTTCCTTGGAAATAAATTCATATTCTGTATTGATTTAAGGCATACTCGTGGAACCCACAATACAAAAAATAATACAAATATGGTTTGGGAAAAGAGCAGTTTGTTTATCCCTCGTATTCAATTGTTTCAGTTGTAATGCTCTTTATATCCATAAACTGTTACTTAAAAAAGAAAAAAAAAGAAATGTATTACTTATAATATCAAACATTTTCACCAGTAAACAGTCGCACAGTGGGTCTTGTACATGAATATATCATTCAAGCACAATTCACAGCAAAAACGTTCTTTGTTTTACTGAGTACCGTTACAATCAGCATGTTTCACTCATCATCGTTCCAACTTGCTTAGAAAAGAGAATTCAGTACATTCAATGTTATAAGATTTACCAAGTCCAATTTCACACATGTTTTAACCCTTTGAGTGCTGGAACTGGATTTTGAAGGCCTTTGCAAACAGTTTGGATCCAGATGAGACGCCACAAAACGTGGCGTCTCATCAGGATCCAAACTGTTTGCTATTCTGATAGTATTCTTTGAAAAAAAATCAAAGAAAATGCTAATTTAAGAAATTCAGCAGACGACATTTTAGCAGACGACAAATTTCCCAGCATGCAAAGGGTTAACTTCTTTTCAAATTTCATTTGAGCCTCGCTCTGGGAAAACCGGGCTTAGTGTATTTGCTTAGTGTCATTCCAGATTGAAATGGCTAATCTGGGACGTTACTTTCTGCTTTTGTGGTATTTTTCGTTAAAAGGAAGTCTCTTCCTTGCAAAAACCAATTTAAGGCAGAAAGTGTTGTCCTTGATAAGTCTGTGCGGACTGCGCATGCTAATCTGGGATGACAGTTTATGCACATGCATAAAGCCACATTTTCAAAGAGTGCAGCTTATTTCTTATGTAACTTGTTGCTTGTTAAAAGCAGTTTTGAGGCTATAGAATCTGTCACATAACATGAACATGCACTCTTGTGTGACTTAACATGCACAAACTAATAACCGACAGTCATACATGTGTACTAATATCAGTTTTCAATTGCTTTTACTTAACATTTTCTTTCAATATTGTAGTGGATTCTGTCGTACATTGTTTCAAACACGTATATATTATGTTATACTACTTTTAAAGTTTTTTCTCATGATACTTTGTCAGTAAATAAACACACCATATTTCCTTCTCAAATTTTCCATGTTTATATAATTTTCTATTAAAACAAATATACAAATAATTGCATACAATTATTTATTAACATTATGTAATTGTATCTTCCATGTTCGTCAATGTATCATGATACAAAGGCATTTCACGCAAGTATCATTTTAGCCAAACATTTGAGGACAATATAGACTATCAACAACACTGTTACTATTACAATTTTACTTGTGGTACTTTGGTATCGAGTGCTAGAATACTTATTTGTACATCAACACATTATCTTCTTTAAAAAGTCCAACAATTTACATTTTGAAAAAGTGCAGATTACATAGTTGTAGCATTACATCTCTCTTTAAATTTATATATCTTTATGCACAAAAAGACAGCAACGTTCTTCTATTCACATACATGTAGTTAATAATTTCATGCATGAACAGTTTGTTGTTATCCAACATGTGATGTAACATTAACTATTTATCAATATTCTTGGTTTGCATCATTGTTGTTACATGACTATTCTCACACAAGACTGTACACAGTACCTTGATTTATCTACGGAACTATACATCAGCCACTGTTACATCAACAAATACGTATCTACACGACAGTGGCACAAGCAACAATCCATGCTCCCTGCAAAAAGTGAAGTGTTGTTATAGCACTTTAAAGACACTATTGACAGTTCAGTGCAACAAACGATACCAAGATCAGCATTACAGACGTCATACATAACAATGCTTATCAAAACAGAGCACATGGTGAGTGAACATATGGCAAGACATTTCCAGAGACATAACAAGCATCTTTGTGAAAAAAAGCCACAAGAATCGGGTATGGTCTGTTGTGAGACAATAATCACTGCAGAAAACACTGGGCTTTCCTCTCCTGTGACTTAAGCTTTCCTACATCTTCAGTAATCCCAAGTTGGTTATATCAATTGTGCGCAAATGGCGTTCTTTGATATGATTAAAAGCAGGTATGGTAATAAACAACTAATGAGTTGTTGATGTTTCTGAAATCTTAAACAAAATTAATGATATCCGATCTGTCATTTCTATTTGAATTCTTGTACAGTATAATTGACATAAAACTGGAACACACCAAAGACAGTTAATGTCACCTCAGAATACCAGTCTAAACTAAAAGCGCACAACAAACATGCAAATTCAGCTACATGTGAAGAAACACACAAGACAGCTGCAAGACATGTGAACACACACAAACCAGCAGAGACTTGTATGAAATGACTATTTCTATCACAGCCGGGCGTCTCGCAGTGGATAATATTTACACCTTAGACTGGAACCTTCTTCCATTGAACACTTGTGACCGGATGGGCTTCCACAGTGCAGCCTAAAGCCTGAAGAAAGTATGAGAGCCTTTCAGTGACTGGTGCTCTGCCATTGCTGGGGTCATTCCGACAAAAGTGGTGAAAGTGCAATGTTTATGGTCTACATGTGAAATGAGTAACGTTTTTCTAATGGAAATATTGATGTGCAAGTATTCATATTCAGTGACTGTTTATAATAAAGTGACTATATGGTAATAAAAGGGTTTTTGATTTTGGTAAATCTTCTGTGATGTGATTTTTACATTTACATACAAGTATTGCATAAAAACTTTTGTTTTGGTAGCGTTTGATATGTACTATGTACATTTGTAGATTTGTATTAATGAATGAAAGTTGTAATCCAATTTCATGCAGTCGAGGAGTGTGGAAGATCTTTAAAACAATGGTTGACCCAACACAACTTCCAAAAAATCTTTTTCAATAATTAGTATGTTGCATAGAAATTCTATGTTGTTTTCTTGCAGCTGATAGTCAGCCCAGGAAAGGAGCCCCTCTGTTGGCTGACCCAAGATTCAGTGCCCAGCCGACCCCCTTTGAAGGTCAAGCCTCAGGTGATAACACTTTACTTTGCCTTGTTTCAATTGATATAATTGTAGAATTCAGAACTTTGATGTTTTCAACAAAAAGTCACCCGTTGCAGTTTCTTTTGATGCTCTTAAATATGTTCAACACTTTTAATCTGATCTTCAATCGAAAATGGGGAATAATAGAACAATAGTTTCACGCCACATGTTGTATGAAGTAATGGAATTTTGTTATCCAGTTAATGAATTTTGTTTGCTTGTATTTTCAAGGGTATGATGACTATGGCGGTGACCAGCAGCAAGGGTATTCCCAGAGGGGTTACGAAGCTGAAGGGGCGTACCAGGGATTTGGGGCCCCAGCCGTGAGCAGGGGGATGACGTCCCCCCAGGGGCGGGGCATGGGAGCCATGGGGCGAGGAGGAGGCATGGGCAACATGGGCAGAGGAAGGGGTGGAGCACAGGGGGGATACGGAGGAGAGGTAATGATGAAGAAACAATTGCAAAACTTGTTGCTCTTTGTATTAAATGTTGTGATAATACCCACTCCCATTGCTTTTAGTTTTAATATGTTTATAACATTAAATTAAATCTTCCATATTTGCAGGTGGGTGGCTATGGTGGTAGAGGTGCCCTTCAGGAGACCCCGGGCTATGGAGCCTATGCGGACCCACAGGCCGTCGACAGTTTCCCCCAGGGCTGCGTCCTCATGCTGTATGGACTAAGCGCTGAGCACATGAACTGTGACAGGGTGTTCAATCTCTTCTGTCTCTATGGAAACGTCGTCAGGGTAGGCACTTTATGGCATGTGGCAAGTTGATAATAGGTTAATTGAGAAGGGTTTTGGGCATTTATTGCTGCATAGACTACTCTGTTACTTCACGAAACGCATGAGCTTCTGATTCCATATCAGGTGTTTATTTGCTCAACTGTGCATGAAGTATAAATTATGATGCTCTTTACATAAGGATATTTTCTTTAAAAACATCATGATCCCCACGCTTTTTGAAAAAAAGGTGGGGATATTGTGGTTATCTCTGCCGTCCGTCCGTCTGTCCGTCCTGGCCAATATCTCCTCCTACACTATTAGCACTAGAACCTTGAAACTTACACACATGGTAGCTATGAGCATATGTGCGACCCTGCACTATTTGGAATTCTGATCTGACCCCTTGGTCAAAAGTTATGGGGGTTGGGGTTGGGCCGGGTCAGAGATTTTCACTCATTTTTAGCTCTACTGGCCGAAGGCCAGAAGAGCTTATGTCATGGTGTGGTTTCCGTCGTCCGTCCGTGTGTGTGTGCGTGCGTCCGTTAGACTTTTTCTTGTTTACGCGATAAAGTCCACAGTTTTCATCCGATTCTTTTCAAACTTGTTCAGTGGCTTTATATTCATGAGGACTCGAACCCTATTGAAAATGGGTTACATCAGACCGTCCGTCTGCCGTCAGTGCGTGCGTCCATTCGTGCGTTAGACTTTTTCTTGTTTACGCGATTAACTCCACAGTTTTCATCCAATTCTTTTCAAACTTGTTCAGTGTCTTTATATTCATTAGGACTCAAACCCTATTGAAAATGGGTTACATCAGACCGTCCGTCTGCCGTCCCTGCGTGCGTCCGTGCATGCGTTAGACTTTTTCTTGTTTACGCGATAAACTCCACAGTTTTCATCCGATTCTTTTCAAACTTGTTCAGTGTCTTTATATTCATGAGGACTCGAATCCTATTGAAAATGGGTTACATCAGACCGTCCGTCTGCCGTCCGTGCGTGCGTCCATCCGTGCGTTAGACTTTTTCTTGTTTACGCGATAAACTCCACTGTTTTCATCCGATTCTTTTCAAACTTGTTCAG
>VMBQ01008304.1:29767-40871 GCA_007657795.1 Dreissena rostriformis
CAGATTTCATTGGTTGAAAGAACACTACATCAACAATCATCCTATGTAAATGTGAAGTGATCAAACACCTGATCTTACATCATACCTGTTATATACTCATGGTATGTAAATGTGAAGTGATCAAACACCTGATCTTACATCATACCTGTTATATACTCATGGTATGTAAATGTGAAGTGATCAAACACCTGATCTTACATCATACCTGTTATGTACTCATGGTATGTAAATGTGAAGTGATCAAACACCTTATCTTACATCATACCTGTTATATACTCATGGTATGTAAATGTGAAGTGATCAAACACGTGATCTTACATCATACCTGTTATATACTCATGGTATGTAAATGTGAAGTGATCAAACACCTGATCTAAAATCATACCTGTTATATACTCATGGTATGTAAATGTGAAGTGATCAAACACCTGATCTTACATCATACCTGTTATATACTCATGGTATGTAAATGTGAAGTGATCAAACACCTGATCTTACATCATACCTGTTATATACTCATGGTATGTAAATGTGAAGTGATCAAACACCTGATCTTACATCATACCTGTTATATACTCATGGTATGTAAATGTGAAGTGATCAAACACCTGATCTTACATCATACCTGTTATATACTCATGGTATGTAAATGTGAAGTGATCAAACACCTGATCTTACATCATACCTGTTATATACTCATGGTATGTAAATGTGAAGTGATCAAACACCTGATCTTACATCATACCTGTTATATACTCATGGTATGTAAATGTGAAGTGATCAAACACCTGATCTTACATCATACCTGTTATATACTCATGGTATGTAAATGTGAAGTGATCAAACACCTGATCTTACATCATACCTGTTATATACTCATGGTATGTAAATGTGAAGTGATCAAACACCTGATCTTACATCATACCTGTTATATACTCATGGTATGTAAATGTGAAGTGATCAAACACCTGATCTTACATCATACCTGTTATATACTCATGGTATGTAAATGTGAAGTGATCAAACACCTGATCTTACATCATACCTGTTATATACTCATGGTATGTAAATGTGAAGTGATCAAACACCTGATCTTACATCATACCTGTTATATACTCATGGTATGTAAATGTGAAGTGATCAAACACCTGATCTTACATCATACCTGTTATATACTCATGGTATGTAAATGTGAAGTGATCAAACACCTGATCTTACATCATACCTGTTATATACTCATGGTATGTAAATGTGAAGTGATCAAACACCTGATCTTACATCATACCTGTTATATACTCATGGTATGTAAATGTGAAGTGATCAAACACCTGATCTTACATCATACCTGTTATATACTCATGGTATGTAAATGTGAAGTGATCAAACACCTGATCTTAGATCATACCTGTTATATACTCATGGTATGTAAATGTGAAGTGATCAAACACCTGATCTTACATCATACCTGGTATATATTCATGCCTTTCAGGGGACTTCCTGTTAATCAACACATAGGGCACAAGACTAGTGTATAAGACTTCCTGTTAATCAACATATAGGGCACAAGACTAGTGTATAAGACTTCCTGTTAATCAACATATAGGGCACAAGACTAGTGTATAAGACTTCCTGTTAATCAACATATAGGGCACAAGACTAGTGTATAAGACTTCCTGTTAATCAACATATAGGGCACAAGACTAGTGTATAAGACTATTCAAAATAAGGCAGTTGTTTCAGAATTTGTGTACAAATAAGTTCTCCACACTCCACAACCCTTAATTGTTGCTTGCTTACATGTCATAAATGCAATTCAATAGAACAAAATCTGACAGTCTATTTCTTGCTCTTGCTATAACATAAGATTCTGTGTTTGCATGGCCATGCTGCTATCAAAAGAAGTCTAACATAAGATTCTGTGTTTGCATGGCGATGCTGCTATCAAAAGAAGTCTAACATAAGATTCTGTGTTTGCATGGTCATGCTGCTATCAAATGAAGTCTAACATAAGATTCTGTGTTTGCATGGCGATGCTGCTATCAAATGAAGTCTATAATATAAGATTCTGTGTTTGCATGGCGATGCTGCTATCAAATGAAGTCTATAATATAAGATTCTGTGTTTGCATGGTCATGCTGCTATCAAATGAAGTCTAACATAAGATTCTGTGTTTGCATGGCCATGCTGCTATCAAAAGAAGTCTAACATAAGATTCTGTGTTTGCATGGCCATGCTGCTATCAAAAGAAGTCTAANTTGTTCATTTTGCATTATTGTTTTCCTACCCCTAAAGAATTGTGTTTTTGATGATCACTCTCTGCAGTCGCATTACTGTAATTTGTGTGTATTGTAAGGTATCATCAATTAAAATTTCCTCGTTAGCTTAAAGTTTTTTATGGTTGGGGGGATTAAGATTGATGTACCTCTATTTAACATTGATGAATTTTTTCTGCGGGGAATATCACTTGTCTTTCATTTTTAACGCCTTTAAAAATGTGGAAAACATTTGGGAAAGGTTACATTAAAAGTTAAAGAAGAAATCCTTAGTTTTACTTGTAAAGAAATTAGCCTTGTTCTTTTGATAGCAGCAACAAAAATGTGTAACCGCATAGAAAAAATCACAAGAACATGGCATATATACACATGTTTTTGTAATTTATGTTCGGCCCATCCTTGGCAAAATGAACGTGCCCCAGCTCATCTATTAGAGCAAATACGGTATACGGTTTCTATTCCATTTACACTTATTGGTTCCCTTTTTCAGGTGGTGGCTCCCTGGGTCTCCTTGGTAACTCGACCAGTCTCAGCCTGGACCTGCTACATAACCTGGACAGCCTGAAGGAGAGCCTACGCCTGGCCAGCACTGGGTCATATAACTGGCAGGATATCGACATCACTCAGTTCCAGGGTATGATATATGCCCCTTCAGCAAATGGCAAAATATATCGCCTTATCTGCTTTTGAAAATGCTATTTATTTTATCTTTCAATGTCTCACTTATATGCTCATCATATGTAGTTAAATTAATTGTCCCTTATTATTTCAAGACTTGTTGGACTTATTTTCCTGGTAACTTCAAGACTGGTTGGATTTATAGATCCTTGTTATTTCAAGACTTGTTGGACTTATTTCCCTTTTTACTTCAAGAGTGGTTAGAATTATATCCCTTGTTATTTCAAGACTGGTTAGAATTATATCCCTTGTTATTTCAAGACTGGTTAGAATTATATCCCTTGTTATTTCAAGACTGGTTTAAGTATATCCCTTGTTATTTCAAGATTGTTGGAATTATATCCCTTGTTATTTAAAGACTGGTTGGAATTATATCCCTTGTTATTTAAAAACTGGTTGGAATTATATCCCTTGTTATTTCAAGACTGGTTTAAGTATATCCCTTGATATTTCAAGATGGTTGGAATTATATCCCTTGTTATTGCAAGACTGGGTTGAATTATATCCCTTGTTATTGCAATACTGCTTTGAATTATATCCCTTGTTATTTCAAGACTGGTTTGAATTATATCCCTTGTTATTGCAAGACTGGTTTGAATTATATCCCTTGTTATTGCAAGACTGGTTGGAATTACATCCCTTGTTACTTCAAGACTGGTTAGAATTATATCCCTTGTTATTGCAAGGCTGGTTTGAATTATATCCCTTGTTATTTCAAGAATGGTTTGAATTATATCCATTGTAATTTCTTGACTGGTTGGAATTACATCCCTTGTTATATCAAGACTGGTTAGAATTGTATCCCTTGTTATTTCAAGACTGGTTTGAATTATATCCATTGTTATTTCTTGACTGGTTGGAATTACATCCCTTGTAATATCAAGACTGGTTAGAATTATATCCCTTGTTATTTCAAGACTGATTGGAAAAATATCCCTTGTTATTTCAAGACTGGTTTAAATTTTGTCCCTTGTTATTTCAAGAATTGTTGGAATTATGTCCCTTGTTATTTCATGACAAGTTTGAATTATGTCCCTTGTTATTTCAGGCCTGGTTGATACCATGAGGCAGGGGGAGAGTGGTAACTGGTCATTCAACCCAGAACAGTTTGCTGACCTGGCCTCCTCACTTAGCAACTTCTTCAGTCACAATTCTGGCAATAACTCCCCCAGAAATCTACATCACCCGTCCTTTGACCTGGCATCAGGTAGATATTGTGAGCATTTTATTTATTTATTTTTATTTGTTTTAGCTCATCTGAGCACGATGTGCTCAATGGTGAGCTTTTGTGATCACCTTTTGTCCGTTGTGCGTGGTGCGTCGTCAACATTTGCCTTGTTAACACTCTAGAGAGCACATTTATTGTCCGATCTTCATGAAACTTGGTCAGAAGATGTGTCCCAATGATATCTTGGACAAGATCGAAAATGGTTCCTTGTTAAAAAACATAGCCGCCATGTGCCAGGAAATTTTTCCTTATATGGCTATAGTAAAACCCTGTTAACACTCTAAAAGTCACATTTACAGTTCAATCGTCTTAAAACTGTCTGAACATTTGTTCTAATGATATCTTGGGCTGCACAGAACAAGTCAGTTGCTTTGTATCTCAGGTGAGCAACTTTGGGCCTTTCAGGCCCTCTTGTTATCCCTGTGACCTTGACCTTGAAGTTAGGGTCCGCGTTTAGGTTTCAAAATCTGCGTTTAGGTTTCGAAAAATGCTCTTAACTTCTAGGTCCCTTGAGATATAACACTCATATTTGGTATGCATGTGTATATAGACAAGGCCTTTCCATACGCACAAAAATTTTGACCCCTGTGACCTTGACCTTAAAGTAAGGGTCTGCGTTTAGGTTTCAAAATCTGTGTTTAGGTTTTGAAAAATGCTCATAACTTCTATGTCCCTTGAGATATAACCTTCATATTTGGTATGCATGTGTATATGGACAAGGCCTTTCCATACGCACANACGCCAAATGGCACTGTACACCATCTGTTAATAACAGAGTTATGGCCCTTTGTATCTTGAAAAAATGCTTTTTACTATAGACACTTTTGTGTCCGGAGCCATATCTTGGAAGTGCTTTGGCGGATTTCATTGAAACTTGGTATGAGTATATATATGGATAAGAGGATGATGCACGCAAAATGTCATTGTACACTATCTGTTAATAATGGAGAAATGGCCCTTTGTATCGTAGTATGTTCATCCGTCCGATTTGCACCCATCCTTAAACAAAATATATGTTGCGGGGGATATCAATTCTACCAATTTGCTTGTTTATTTATTCTCTTCGTGCCATATAAACATTTGAAAGTGCCTGTCAAGGTCTCATTGGCCATGGCCCTATGGTCTTCTTTGCAAAATTATATTTTTTGGCCAAATCTGAGTAGTCAATGGTAAATTGTACCTTCTTTGACTCAAAATCAATTTTTTCCCATGAAAGGTCACAGGGGCATCCCAGACAAATTTGTGCAGTCCTTTCAGGCTAATCAGGGATGAAGCTTACTGCCTAGACTTGATTTTTGTTAAGAAGAGACTTCCTTAAAACCAAAAATTTCATACAAAAGGAATGTGTCATCCCTGATTGGCATGTGCAAACTGCACATGCTGATCTGGGACGATACTTAACGTTCCAGAGCCCTGCTTTTTTTTTAAAGAAATTTGAATATTTCAAACCGTCTTTAGAACATGTTTTTTTGTTAAGAGATCCTGTGTTCATGTTATCACATTAATTTTTAGATTTGTACCTTAATTAAAGCAATTATGTGTAATTCATA
Source organism: Dreissena rostriformis (assembly GCA_007657795.1). Lineage (NCBI taxonomy): Eukaryota > Metazoa > Mollusca > Bivalvia > Myida > Dreissenidae > Dreissena > Dreissena rostriformis. The sequence goes on from VMBQ01008304.1 coordinate 35,497, forward strand.
GGTAATTTTTTCTCATATCAGGAATATTGGAGTTAGATATTTGGATTCAAATAATTTTCAGTAACTTATATGTATGAGGCTTCAGAATTGTTAAATAAATCAGTAGCACTAGTCTCTAAATGAAACCATGCAAGTGATATCATAAGAAAGATTTCAAGACAGTTTCAACGATACCAAAAACTCAATATGGCTAAAAATATCAGGGGGTCTTGAATCGACACGACAAGAGGTTTATGTGACCCGCTATAGCTTTAAATATGCACAATTTTATTATGATGAATTTAATTTAATTATAATTCAGTCAATAATGGCACCTCTGATGTTAGTCTTTGTGTTTATGTTCCCAACTATGCCTATTGCCTTTCAGGTCAAGGTAATCTTTGTGTTGATGTTCCCAACTCTGCCTATTGCCTTTCAGGTCAAGTGTTTATGTTCCCAACTGTGCCTATTGCCTTTCAGTGTTAGTCTTTGTGCTAATGTTCCCAACTCTGCCTATTGCCTTTCAGGTCAAGTGTTTATGTTCCCAACTGTGCCTATTGCCTTTCAGGTCAAGTGTTTATGTTCCCAACTCTGCCTATTGCCTTTCAGGTCAAGTGTTTATGTTCCCAACTCTGCCTATTGCCTTTCAGGTCAAGTGTTTATGTTCCCAACTCTGCCTATTGCCTTTCAGGTCAAGTGTTTATGTTCCCAACTCTGCCTATTGCCTTTCAGGTCAAGTGTTTATGTTCCCAACTCTGCCTATTGCCTTTCAGGTCAAGTGTTTATGTTCCCAACTCTGCCTATTGCCTTTCAGGTCAAGTGTTTATGTTCCCAACTCTGCCTATTGCCTTTCAGGTCAAGTGTTTATGTTCCCAACTCTGCCTATTGCCTTTCAGGTCAAGTGTTTATGTTCCCAACTCTGCCTATTGCCTTTCAGGTCAAGTGTTTATGTTCCCAACTCTGCCTATTGCCTTTCAGGTCAAGGTAATCTTTGTGTTTATGTTCCCAACTCTGCCTATTGCCTTTCAGGTCAAGGTAATCTTTGTGTTTATGTTCCCAACTCTGCCTATTGCCTTTCAGGTCAAGGTAATCTTTGTGTTTATGTTCTCAACTCTGCCTATTGCCTTTCAGGTCAAGTGTTTATGTTCCCAACTCTGCCAATTGCCTTTCAGGTTAAGTGTTGATGTTCCCAACTCTGCCTTTTGCCTTTCAGGTCAAGTGTTTATGTTCCCAACTCTGCCTATTGCCTTTCAGGTCAAGGTAACCCAATGTTTAACGGCCATAGCAACGACCTACTTTTGAAGGTCCCCACAGATTCGATGCAAGGCATCAGCCCACAGGTGTCACCTGCGTCCACTGTAAGTACTAACCAGTCGTCATTAGCTTAAGTTTAAACATATTAATTTAAAAACCTATTTATTTTAGATTGATTGAATCGAAATCTTAAAGCTTATTAAAACACTCTTGAGTCAGTTTCCTGGGAAACCTAGTAATTGTTGTCTTTTTGTGGAGATCTCAAGAACGCTCCAACAGTGGGGATCAAACCCGTGACATCCCAGTTGCTAGAGGGACACCATATCCACTACGAAACTGCAAACATCAAATTTGAGTTGTAGTGACCAGTGGTTACTGTGGTAAAATTTGAGTACTGACCAACGTCATAGTTTTGAAATTGTGGAGAATGGTCAACTTTTTCTACGGCCATCCTCCCTTACCTCTGATTTAATAAGTATGTGCACTCAGTAATTGTAAACCATCTCACCCAGGAAGTGTTAGTGAAATGACCGCCCGATGATTTAACTGAAATACGGTTTAAACACTGGAAAATCCAAACAAATAAGCAAACAAATATAAAAACAATCATGGCCTTCATTGTGATTAAAAAATATTCTGTTGTACTTAATTATCCTAATTTGTTTCATTAACAGAGGGACAGTTTCGTGTCTGGTCGACCCAGGGTGGAGGTCCAAGCTGTGAATTATGCTTCCCCACCCGCCCACATTGCAGCAGACGAGATTGAGGAAGATTTCACAGACTGGGACAAACTTTTGTGAAAAAAATGTGCATATTCAATCATTGAGATTTCTGAACCAATCTGCTTCAAATGACATTGACTGGTTTTCTGCTGAGAAGAAACATTTGACTGGGTTTTGTGTTTAAACATGACCCTGGTTCTTTAAAGATACATGTGTCTGATTCTGTGTTGGACATTAGACTGGTTATGTGTAATCATTGGACTGGTTCTGTGTTGAATTATTTGACTGATTTTGCGTTGAATCATTTGACTGGTTATGCGTTGAATCATTAGACTGGTTGTGTATTGAAACATTTGACTGGTTGTTACAGATGCTTTTGACTGGTTCTGGTAATCAGTTGGCAGAATCTATAAAATAAAAAAAACTTTGTGTGGTTCTTAAAATAGGACCATCATTTAGAAAGTGGGCAGATTCCACAATATGGTGACAGATCCATGTGAAATGCTGTTGTGAAGAGAACATATTTAGAGATAATAATGAAAATCGGCTATGTTTGATTTCTTCTTTTGAACCTCAGTTAGATGTTAATTAGATTGTTCTTGTTGTGTATGCTATGTTAATACCAACACAAACTTTGTGGGTGTATACTGGAATCACTGTGTCTGTCAGTTTTACAGTCGGTCATTATGTTACGCTGCAAATGTGTTCTTTGTGTGGCGAACTGGTCCCTCACTTTTCTAATTATAAACATTAAACTTTTAAGGTAAGATATGTTGAAGTCCAATATGGAATATTTTTTTATGTAGCAATATTATATGCAGAGTTATGTGCCCTTGAATTGTGGCAAATTTTGGATACTTACACCATTGTACATGTGTACTTTGTGTCACAAATAGTTTTCTGTCTATCAAAACTAAACTTTATAGGCCACTATTCAAGAAATCAACGAGAAGCTAATTGTGTTTGTATGATCAAATGGGGGGNGTTTAGACTGCTGTTAAAAATTATTTGAGGTATATTTATATATGTTCTTGTTAGACTAGACTTTAATGTTTGTTCATGCACTGAGTACATATCATTAATAAAAACATTGGGTTTCATTGTTAATTATTGTTTTGTAAAAAAAAAAAATGTTGTTTGGTATGTTGGTTAGTGTGTACTTTATGATTATTAAACAATTATGGTTTTTATTTAGTACTGATCATAAATGGTCTATTTCAAAACCAATATGTTTTTAGTTGAATTGTTTTGTATTTTCTTTCTTTCTTTTTACTTACATTTGTTAATGGTATATGATATACATGACTTTAAAAGGAAGAATGATTTTTGCTTTTTTATGACAGTATATACACTTGCTATAAAATGTATAAATATGACAATTTAATGGAATTAATTTTTGTTAAACAAATTTTTGGAGCATTGACTATTCTTAGGAATAAAATCACTATTTTTAATGTTCCCCAGTCTATACTGGGGGACATATTGTTTTTGCCCTGTCTGTTTGTTTGTTGGTTTGTTTGCACAAACTTTAACATTGGCCATAACTTTTGCAATATTGAAGATAGCAACTTGATATTTGGCATGCATGTGTATCTCATGGAGCTGCACATTTTGAGTGGTGAAAGGTCAAGGTCATCCTTCAAGGTCAAAGGTCAACANTGTTGGTTTGTTTGCACAAACTTTAACATTGGCCATAACTTTTGCAATATTGAAGATAGCAACTTGATATTTGGCATGCATGTGTATCTCATGGAGCTGCACATTTTGAGTGGTGAAAGGTCAAGGTCATCGTTCAAGGTTAAAGGTCAAATATATGGGTCAAAATCGCTCAAAAGGGGACATAGTGTTTCACAAACACATCACTTGTTTGGTTTTATAACACTTCATTTGGATGATAAAGCGGGTTAATTTATGTAATTTTTCAAGGAAGGGTTTTGATGTTGTTTTAAGTATAGACACTTCTTTGTGCAATAAACTTTCTGCTCAGACATATAGAATAGATGTATGTATTCCTATAAGTTAAAATATATTATTGATTGTTTTCACTATTTAGGAGTATTTTATGGTATTTAGTCAATACTGTTTTTACATTCTTTCCTGGGGGGGGGGGGGGGTCAGTTCTAACCTAATGTGATGTATTTATTGCTAAAATTGTTGAAATTTTGGTTTGCTTTTATTATGTAAACTATTATTTTTTTAGTTGAACAACAATAATATAATGATGAAAAAGAAGGAGCTAGAATTTTGAAAAAACTGTTCTACCTCCATTACAATTTTTTCAAAACATTTTTATATATGGCACATGCCAACATCCTTTTTCTGCGCATGCACTTTATATGGTTTACATAGAAATCAATTAACCTGGGGGCTGATTTATTTCTAAACTGCATTATTATATACGTTTGCATCTGTGTAATAACTAGACATAAATTTATGAGGCTGAAATATGGCGCTTCTTCATAAGTAGGTTGCTTCTTTATGACATTTCTATAATTCTTCCCTGTTGCTTTTTCTTAAAACCTTCGTAAAACCAATCTTAATATATTATTATTGCATCATTTCTTTTGATATAACTACTTTACCTTTAAAAACCATTCTCCACTTGTACAAATGTTTCATCTTTTTATTTACTAAACCGTCCATGCTTTGCGATCTCATATGTTTTCTTGCGGTGTTTTCATACCCATATATAGATGTATTTTATGTTTTTGATATCTGTTTATTATATACACATCTTGTGGGATAATGGTAACATTAATTATTTAAAAATATCATTTTCATTAACTTGAATGTGTTGATGAATAGTTTTGAAATCATATCTTATACATTTGTTGGGGAAGCAAGTATTAAAAGTATCTGAATTTCAATGTAATGAATCAAGTTAATTGGTTATTTAATAAAAACATCTTCCAGGGGATTTTCAAAAATGTAGATTTAGATATCATTTGATTCTGTGCTGCATGAAGACAATTGCTTTTCTAAACCATAAGCCAAAATTCGAAATTCTGTTACTTTCTAAATTAGACGAATCAATATAAAAGTACCGGGTATTTGAAAACACAAATGGACTTTTTCATAATAAAACACCTTACAAAATATGTTAATGGTTCATGATATGGAACAAGTTGTTCTGTAATGATGTAACAAAATAAGAAAAGAGCTTGCCGATGATATACATTGAAAAAAAAACTGCAAAATATCAATTAATTATTAAAAATCACCAGGATTATACAAGCATGTCCAATTTAGGTGTAAACTGATTATTTTTGCTTTTGGCTTTTCAGGGAACCAATTTGTCTGATAGGCATGTCACCTCACCATCTCATAAGTTGTATTGGTATCACAGTGCTCTGAATACTTAGACTCATAAGTTGTTTGTGATTCTCCCAGGGCTGGGAATACTTAGTAGCATCTAAGAAG